>VMDO01007835.1:13400-88563 GCA_007922755.1 Pedetes capensis
TCCTCCTCCTCCTCCTCCTCCTCCTCTCCTTCTCCTTCTCCTTCTCCTTCTCCTTCTCCTTCTCCTTCTCCTTCTTCTTCTTCTTCTTCTCCTTTTTTAGTATTTTTTGAGACATGGTCTTGTCATGTAGCCCAGGTTGGCCTGGAACTCACTACATAGACCAGCCTGTCCTTGAACTCACATGGATCTTCCTGCCTCAGCCTCCTGAGTACATTGCTAGGATTACAGGCATGTGTCACCATGCTTAGCTTAGAGGGATGTTTTTAATTGAAAGTAGGTGGAGAGAGATTTTAAAATTTAATGCTCAAAGAATATCCCCTGTAATAATGTTTCTGAAAACATAATAGCTTTTCTGTTTTCTAACGCTAATCAAGAAAAAAAAAAGGACTCTTCAGTACTGTGTTTAAAATGAATATTTAAGAAAACTGCAGAAAGCCTTCTTCTGGCTGTGGACTAGGATTTGTCATTTCATGCATTATTCAGCATTCCTCGCTCTCATTACAACTCATGGCAGTTTTCTCTACTGTGCTCATTAGCACCAAATATTTACAGTTTGTGGGAAGGCTTATTTTTTATATATTTTAGAGTTTTTTCCTAGTAAATTTAAAAAGATGAATTGGAGATATTTATATTTTTTCTTTTACTTATTCTATGGATAGATGAAATATAATCAGATATCTTAAGAAAAACAAGTGTGTGGCTGTCTAAAAAAGGTAAAAGCTGTTATATGATGAAAATTGACATGTTTATCTTAATCTGAGGCAACTATGAGGTGGCAAATGCCTGAAAGATACTTATTTGACTTTATCAATGAAGTACAGGGCCATCTGCCTTAATAAGCCATTGGACGATATGTTGATTATCCCTCACTTATAAAAGCCACTTTGTTCTGAGGCTAAGCAAATGCTCGCGGATATCCACAAGATATTTCTAGATGTCTTCTTGCATTTTTCCTTGCACACAGGTGAATCATGTTTAAGGTTCGTATTTGTAGCTACGACATGGTATCTGAGGCAGGCTAACTTTATAAGAAAAGGAGTTATTTGTCTCAAAGTTTCAAAACCTGAACATCCAAACAGCATAGTGCTGCCTTTCACAAAGGTTCCATGACAGGGGGTATCATATTTCACAAGAAGCCAGAGAACAGCATAAGGCCCAGTTTGTTCTTTTTATTATAATCTCTCAAGAACTAACTCAGGAGTCCCACGAGAACTTATTTACTCTCCTTCCCCAAGAGCAGTGCTCCGGGTGGCCTAAGGACTCAACTAGGCCCTCTCTTAAAGGTTCCACATCTCTCACACAATCCCACTGGGGATCAGGCTTCCAACACATGAAGCAGTTTCAAATAGTTTTAGCCAGTTGCACACTTCAGCCAAAATTCTATACCAATAAAATCTCCTTTGAACACGTGGCTGTGGACATTGCATTTTGACTAGGAAGTGGGAAAATCTTGCCATATGGATCCTAGTAAAGACACGGATTCCACGCCTCCTTTCTATTGAGCTCATTATGGTTTCTTGTCTTTACTGACCACCTACTCTGTGATGTAGAATGCCTTCAAGTGGAAAATTACACAGTAAGATTCCTTAAGAAACACATTGTGCACCAGAGAAGAAGAATTCATTCTCATGCTTCTAAGGAAAATCTCTTTCCCTGTCAGTCAGGGTACTAGGTGACAGTCAGGGACTAGGAAGGTGGGCAGACGCCAATGCCAAAAAAAGTTCCTTGGCATGTGAGATAAACTGAAAAAATGGGCACTTTTCCTCATGCCCTTGTGCTTCTCATACCCTTGAAGAATAACTAGATGCCTTGTAGAAAAATGGCACACTTAAGGTGAATTCCTAGAGGATGAAGTATTTAGATTGTTGTTTTTGTAACTCTAAAACTGGCATTTTAGCGAAATAGGGAAAAATTAGTTTTGTAAGTGACTTGGCTTTCCCTTTTCCTGTTCAATAATTCATTAAGTACCACCCTGAGCTTTCGGAAACTAGGTCTCACTGGAGACATTTTTATAATTTTAAATCACACTTAATGAAACAGGAAAGATCAAAAGTCATTTGGCTTTTAACAACTATAAATTTACTTAATCATTTCATTAATTAAGGAAGCATTGGTGGGGAACATACCAGAGACCCATGCTAATGCACAGACTACTTGTATACGATCGTGATCCTAGCTCATTCTCAGAAGCTTTGTGTAGGTGTATACCTTAGCTTTGCAGACCCTCCATTTTTGTCATTTTCATCACTCATAGACTTGAAAGCACCTACCAGAAGGGAGGCCCTGACATCTTCTCACTTCCTACACTAAGCCTCCCTTTCTTGGCATATTTGCAGTCTGTCTGGAGCTACCTGAGTCTGCATCCCTTGGGACCTTGCACACAGCTAGCTGTCATGAATAGCTCCCCTGGCACTCATGAAAACAAAACCACCTAAGCTTCAAAAAGTTATACTTTAGTTGTAAAATGTCTAACCAACTAGAAGATAATTCCCTTTACTCATTTCTGTCTACTATGCCCACTTCAGTAACTTAACACACTGTCCTGTCTAACATACTGAAAACCCCAGCTGAATGGCCTAATGCTAGTAATTGTGTTGGGGTGTTAGGTGACTTACAGAAACTAATTAAGTATTTTTACCTTGAATTGCTCTGTTTATGAACTAATATTTTTTTATTTTAGTCTACTCATATGAAGTACAAGATGTGGGAAATGTAGGCATATTGACCAAAGATGACTTTAATTAACTGGAGGTCTATATTCATATAAAATCTTGAACACCAATGAGTACCTTGTGAATAAGAATTGAAATAAAAGCAAAAGCTACTTTAATCATTCTTCCTTTCAGAATATACTATTAGTTATGAATAAAATAGGACTGTAGTTCATCCAGAAAACTAAGAAGGCATAAAGTTTTACTTTTTGTCTGACTTCAGATGGTCTACTTGCTTTGTTGCATGACACATAACTTTGAAATACCCTTTATTTTATAACACCTACACTCAAAGCCTTTCAATTTGGAGCATCTATTCAAAAATTTATATATACGTGCTCTAATTTCTAATGGTGGTACCAATATTTTATGTCTGGATCTCTGAAAAGAGGCTTGCATTCAAATATGTAGTTTGTGGCTATGCACCTTGTTTGAAGTTAAGAGGTTTTCTATTGCATGAATTGTTATACTTTCCTCTTGTTGTAGGTTTGTCTATATACATGCATGTGTACTCTAATCACCTTTAAAATGGTAACTAAAACTCATCTGGTAATTCCAAATTAATGCTTCTCAGACCATAGCTTTTAAATACTTATCTTAATGTTCGTTGTTAGCATCCCATGTTCAAATTTCATATGCCCTCAAGTGGAAATATTTTTTTCTTTATGTGAAGCTGATAAGAGACTAAGTGGGAAGTGAGATTCATTCATTTATGCAACAAAGAGAAAGGTAGCCAAGCTCTTCAGAAACCAAGTTGAAACAGTCTGCTTCTGCAAGCTGTTTGCTTTCATCACCTGTCTGTAGTTATCACCTGTGCTGTTGTCTGAGCCCAGAGTCAGGACCTTGGCTTGTTTGTGGATGAATGCACTTATGATCCTTCAAATATGGCATTGGCTCCCCTACCTGCTGGCTACTCTGCTGCCCCTCACCCAGAATTTGCACATGCCCAGTGAAACAGAATAGAATTGTACCAACCAGGAACTTAATGCTATAAGTGTGATACATCTAATCTAGATATTCCTAGAAAGACAAAATTACCAAGAGTAACACAGGAGAAAATAGAAACTCTGAACACATCTACAATAAAAGGCATTTATTTAATAATCAGAAGCTTCCCACACAAAAAAATATTTCTAGGACTAAATAACTTTACTGATGAATTATACCATTGATATAACACCAGTTTTTCACAAAGCATTATGAAAATAGAAAATGAAGCAACTTATTTCTCAGTTCATTCTAAGAGACCAGTATTACCCTAATTATAAAACTAGATAAATACATCACAAGAAAACAAAACCACCAACCAATATTCCTTAGAAATATAGGCAACAAAATTTAACAAAATATTGTTAGTGGCCATCAAGTCGATGTCTGATTCTTAGTGACCCTACATACAATAGGCAAAACACTATTGTCAGTGCTTTTCTGCTATTCATAAGGTTTCAATGGCTGATTGCTTTTTGGGAGTGGGTTCCTGGGTCCGTCTCCCAAGCCTATAGCACCTGGTGTTCCCAGGCAGTCTCCCATCCAAGCACTAACCAGGCCTAACCCTGCTTAGCTTCTGAGATCTGACAGGATCAGATGCCACAGTGGTACAGCTGCAGGTGCCCAAATGCTAATAGTGTTTATATATAACTAGTGGAATTTTAGGTGGCTTTCATTTCTCTCTTTATATTTGTCTGTGTTTTTGTAATTTTTTAGTTTGATCATGTATTATAGCTTTAATGGAAGAATCAATTTGCATGTAAAAGTAGAGTGTCTTTGTAACTCTGCATGACACCTATGATCTATAACAGGCAAGGCAATGCAGTAGGCACTTGGGGACCTGCAAAGTTTAGAATTTTAAATCGAGTGAAAGAAGGTATAAATAATTCAATGGTACAACATCCAAGGAGCAATCATAGCAGCACTTTATAATTAATTTTTAAAGTTTTGTTGACCACAAATGGAGGTTCTTCTGTGTCAACATTAATAATACTCTCTACACAGTTAAAATATCATCAAACTCAGCAGTTGTTATGTATTCACATGGTTCTCGCCTATATTCTGTGATTGCAGTCCTGTCTTGCTAGCTAATATGTCTTGTGTGTTTTACTGTGGGTTAAGGTTAAGGTAAATGCAAAGGTTACTGTTGAATTTTTAAAAATATTATTTCTAAAAGTTTCTTTTATATGAGAGTAATGCCTAAAATAGATGAAGAATATTAATGCACTACTATTCTTTGAGAACTTTGTGGTTTTTTCCCTTGTTTTTGTAAATGATCACACATGTTAAATAGTACATTAAATAGTATTTGCAAAGAACTTTGTCAGCTTTCTGTGACCCCTAGTGACTAGTACCATTCTTTTTCTGTAAACCTGTGCTAAAAAAGACTGAACAAATAGAGCCATTCGGTCTTAAAAAATTAAGTTGAACTTCCTTAGAAAAAGAAAAAATTTTTATTCTCATTTTATATTATATTCTAATCTGGACCATCTTGATTAAAAAGAAAAGATTCAAAAGACTTTCCCTTACGATACTCCTGGGAAATACTTAGGTGTTGTTAATCTGTATCTCAGGGGTAAACACTTTTTTCACACTGCAAAACTAAATCTTGAGTTACAAATAACATAGATCAAGATTTAAAGATGAGGTACCGGCTCCATGACACATGCCTATTATTAAGTTTGTTAGTTGTTAGGTGCTGTCGAGTCGGTATCCAACTCATAGTGACCCTCTGTACAACAAGGGAAACACTATTGTCAGTGCGTCTCTGCTGTTCATAGGGTTTTCAATGGCAGACTGATTTTTGGGAGGGGTATACCAGGTCCTTCTCCCAAGTCTACAGCTTCTGGTGTTCCCAGGCGGTCTCCCATCCAGGTACTAACCAGGCCTGACCCTGCTTAGCTTCTGAGATCTGACGGGATCAGATGCCACAGGGCTATGGTTGCATTATTAAGTTTATTGTGACTTATTTTGTATCCTGTATTCCCTGTGCTCTTGAGAAGAATGTGTATTCTGCTGTTTGTTGAGTGAGAAGTGTTCTGTGTTATGTCAATAAGATATATTTGGTGTAGAAGGTTGTTCAAGTCCTCTATTTTCTTACTGATATCTATATTGATGTTCTATGTATTATTGAGAGGACACTGAAGTCTCTAATTTCAATTTTATTAAACTATTTTTCCTCTTTAATTCTGTTAGAATTTGCTTTGTGTAGAATGGAGCTCTAATGTTTAGTGCATATACATTTATAATTAAATGTGTGCTTGATAGACTGGCAGTCTTATAATTATATGATGTTACTCTTTGTCTCTTTTAATGAATATTGTCTTAAAGTTTATTTTACCTAATATTAATACAGGTGTTCTGGCTCTTCTTTGGTTACTATTTGCATGGAATAATTTTTACCATCTTTTCACTTTCAGCCTTTGTTTCTTTGGATCTACAGTGAGTCTCTTATAGAAAAAAATATAACTTAATCACTTTAAAATTCATTCTGCCATGTCTACATTTTACTTGGAGAGTTAGACAATTTACATTTAATGTAATTACTCATTTTGTAATTTGTTTTTATTTCTCATATCTTTTTTTGCTCCTCAGTTCCTCCATTACTGCCTAAATTTATGATAAATCAGTATTTTCTACTGTATCATTTTCATTCCCTTCCCATTTTTTATTGTATACATTTTAGTTATTTTCTTAGTAGTAGCCCTGGGATTAAAATTAATATCCTAAATTTATGACAATTTAGTTCACATTAATACCAACTTCATTTCAATAATATACAAAAACTTTGCTCCTATAGAGCTGTATCTTCTCCCTTGACATTGTTAGTGTTGCAAATCATTAAGCATTGTGTGCTCATCAATACAGATTTATACTTGTATGCACTGTCTTTTAAATCATAAAGGAATAAAGGAGACTTACAAACCTAAGGAACATTAATAATCAGTACTGACTTTTATATTTGCTGATTTAGTTACCTTTACCAGTGGTGTGATTGCTTCATGTGTGTTGGAGTTACTGTGTAGTATCCTTTCATTTAGCAGGACTCTCTTTTAGCATTTCTTATAGGGCATGTTCACTACAGACAAACTCCCTCAGTTGTTGTTTATCTGAGAGTGTCTTAATTTTTCCTTCATTTTTGAAGGAGAATTTTATCAGATATGGGATTCTTGGTTGGCAGGGGGTTTTCTTTTCTTTTGGCTTTCACCAACTTGAGTATATTCTCCCACTGTATCCTGGCCTTCTTGGTCTCTAATGAGAAATTAGCTCTTAATCATACAAAGGATCCATTATACATGACAAATTTCTCCTGTTGCTTTCAAGATTTCCTTTATTTACATGATAATGAGATAATGTGTGAGTTTCTTTAAGTTCATGCCACACGGATTACCTTGAGCTTCTTTATAGAGTCATGTCTTTTGTCAAATTTGGGTTGTTTCTACCATTATTTCTTCAGATGTTCTTCTGGCTTCTTTTCTTTCTCCTGTCTTCCTGAGACTGCAACGAGGCATAAGTTGGCATGTTCAATGGTATATCACAGGCCTCTTCGGCTCGGTTCATTTTTCTTCATTCTTTTGTCTCTGTTCCCCAGATCAGATACCATTATACTCTTGAGCTAAATATACAAAGATAAATGGGATTTGAATTAGTTTAGATATAAGGCATGGTATTCAAAATTAGAGAGAAACATACATGGAAAAGAAGGGGAAATGTGGCATGTTCAGAGAGGCAGGTTCACATTGTGCTTTTAAAAGATAATATGGTTCTGAACCAGCTAACAGCTCTCGTTTGGTAAAAATACTGTAATGGAAAAAAGTCCTTGTTCAAGAATAAGAGGATAGTTTTGTAGTGATTTTGCTACTCACTGACTGTTACTTTAGATAAATGACTCCCTTCCCCTCTCTGGGCCTCACAGTTCTCTTCCACACATTAATAGGACTAGGATAGATAATCCTCCAAGGTTCTTCCAGCTAAAGCAACGACCTAAGATTTGACTTACAACAATCTTAGGTCCCTCCTTCCCTTTCATCCTTCTTTCCCTCTTCATCATTCCTCCTCATTGTATCTACCCACAATAAGGTGGCCTTCAGCTGTACCACCCTGGTATCTGATCTCTTCAGATCTTGGAAGCTAAGCAGGGTCTGCCTGGTTAGTCCTTGGATGGGAGACTGCCTGGGAACACCAGGTGCTGTAGGCTTGGGAGAAGGACCTAGCAGCCTACTCCCAAAACAACCAGCCATTGGAAACCCTATGAATAGCAGAGAAGCACTGACTGTACTGCTGGCCATGGCACCATGTTGGGTAGTGTTTTGTTCTCCTGTTATAGGGTCCCTGTGAGTGGGCCTGACTTGATGGCACCTAACAACAGCAACAACAATAAGGCAAGACAAAAAGAAGAATGATGTGAGATATGAGAAGTCAAGTAGAGCATTGTACATGACAAAAATGCCTATATTTGGGAGGCCCAGTTGTGAATTTCCTTTCTTATCATAGCAATAACTTAATGTGCTCATATTAATCTTACCAAACTTCAGGTCAGATAAGTATCTAAAACCTATTTCTGTCCAGGTGATTCCAATCCCTTTTAAAACTTATCTAAAATCTATCCAATGACCAAAAAGTAGTTTTAGTTTACTTCTGAAAATAAACCATTGAAAAACTAATGAAAAGTTAAATGAACCTGGGGTCTTGTGACCACTGAAAGCAGAGTGACAGGCAGCAACTTATAGCCAGTCTTTGTAGGATTTGCTCTCCAGGCTCCTTGTTTGGAATTGAGTGGCTTTTCATTCACATTAGGTAACCATCACCTCATACCTTTTACAACCAGCACTTATTCTTTGGAATTTCCATGAAGGTAGGGTGATTAAAAGAAACTAAACTCTAATGCAGGAACTTCAGGACAATGTTGTTGTTGTTGTTGTTGTTGTTGTTGTTGTTGTTGTTGTTGTCGTTGTTGTTAGGTGCTGTTGAGTCGAGTCCGACTCATAGCAACCCTATGTACAGCAGATCGAAACACTTCCCAATTCTGTGCCAGGCAAACGATCTTATTTATGTTTAAGCCCATTGTTGCAGACACTGTGTCAATCCATCTGGTGGAGGGTTTTCCTCTTTTACATTGACCTGCCACTCTCCCAAACATGATGTCCTTCTCCAGGGATTGTTCTCTCCTGACTACATGTCCAAAATATGTAAGATATAGTCTGGCCATTCTTGCTTCCAAGGAGCACTCTGGTTGCACTTCTTCTAGGACAGATTTGTTGGTTCTTTTGGCAGTCCATGGTATATTCAATAGACGTCTCCAGCACCACAATTCAAAAGCATCAGTTCTTTTTCTCTTTTGTTCAATGTCCAGCTTTCACAACCATATGATGCGATTTCTAATTTTCCTAGATTCATACTACATACATTCCATGTACCATTTATTAATGGATGTTTACAATTATTTCTCCTCATTTTGAGTCATACCACATCAGCAAATGGAAGTCCCTGGGGCCTTACTCCATTTCCATCATCACGGTAGACTCTACTTTGAGTAGGCAACTCTTCCCCAGTAGTCTTTTGAGTGCCTTCCAACCTGGGGGGCTCATTTTCCGGCACTATATCTGACAGTGTTTCTTTGCTATTCATAGGGTTTTCAATGGCTAGTTGTTTCGGGAGTGGTTTGCCAGGTCCTACTTCCTAGTCTGTCTTAGTCTGGAAGCTCAGCTGAAAACCTGTCCACCATGGGTAACCTTGCTCATATTCGAGGTACCAGTGGCAGAGCTCTCAGCCTCATCGCAACACACAAGCCCCGGGTCGGGACAATAGGATTACCATTATATTATTAGAATAGGATAGTAGATGGCTCAAGGATGAATATATTTATTTCATTTTGTGAATTAAAGAGATGCTTCAAAAATCACAAACAAATAGAAATGTTCTAAAAATGGAAAACTTTCTACTATTGCTGTTATTAGGTGCTATTGAGTCAGGTACAACTCATAGCAACCCTGTGTATAACAGAATGAAACACTCCCTGACACTGTGCCATGCCCAGCACTAAATCAGTGCTTTTCTGCTACTCATAGAGTTTTCAATGACTGGTTGTATCAGGATTGTTTGAGAAGTAGACTGTCAGGTCCTTCTCCTCTTTTTGCAATGCTGGGGATAGGGCCTCAGAGAGTACAGAGCAGCACTCTACCAACTGAGCTAAATCCCAGATCCTTTCTACTATTAGAGACTTTAAATTCTAAGATCAGTATACATACAGTATAATAAAAACTCAAAATTCTATCTTACAGGCCTGAGCAGTCTATAAGAAATGTACCTGCATACATCTCAGGCTTGTTGGGGAAAACTGTTTAGATTCTTAAATCTTAAATCTGTTTAGATTCTTAAAATTCAGGCTTCAGGTGAATCCAGGTAATTCAGAATTACCTGGAAGGTTTGTTAAAATACACTGTTGCTTCCTTCCTTCAGAATTTCCTAGTTAGGTCTGGATGGGACCATTTTTGTTGTTGTTGTTCGGTGCCATTGAGTCGATGTCTGACTCATAGCCACCCTACGTACAACAAACAAAACAGTTTTGTTAGTGCTTCTCTGCTATTAATAGGGTTTTCAATGGCTGATTGTTTGGGGGGAGTGGGTTGCAGAGTCCTCCTCCCAAGCTTACAGCATCTGGTATTTCCAGGCAGTCTCCCATCCAAGTTCTAATCAGGCCTGACCCTGCTTAGCTTCTGAGATCTGATGGGATCAGAAGCCACAGTGGTACAGGTGCAGGTGGTTGGGACTAGAAGTTCCCATTTCTAACAAATTTCCAGGTGATAGTGAGGCTCCTGACTTGGGATCCACTGACCTAAAGCAAGTGACATCTCAACTGAGACCTGGAAGAATAGGTAGGATTTAGGTGTCTGTATTGGTGGGGGGAGTGGAGAGGAGGAAGGTGGGGTGAAGACTCAGATAGTTGATACCCGCATGGAGTCCAGAGGGACCTGAAGGACGAGGAAGGAGAAAGCATTGACAGATGAGGCTGCCCAGGTGAAGAGGAACCAACTCTTAGACAGCTTTCATCACAGAATAGAGGAAATAGGATTTGGGTGAAGAGCCACAGAAGGATGGTAAAAAGGAAGCAACATGACCTGGAAGGATGGTATAGAAAGATCATGTGTCTTCAACATATAGTGTGGATTGCACTGGGCAAGATCAGTATGGAAACTAGTTTGAAAACTATTAGAGGAATGAGTTGGTGTCCAGGAGCTATGTAGTGACAGTGTGGATGGAGAAAAATAGGATGATTTGAAAGATATTTAAGATAGAAATCAATTTTTTGTGGTACTAGGGGATTGAGTCTGCAGCCATAGCAGCCTAGCATCCTATCCTCCCTGATCTTGGAAGCTAAGCAGGGTCTGCTTGGTTAGTCCTTTGGATGGGAGACCTCCTGGGAACACCAGGTGCTGCAGACTAGGGAGAAGTACCTGGCAATCCACTCCTGAAACAATGTGCCCTTGAAAACCCTATGAATAGCAGAGAAGCACTGACAATAGTGCCGGGCATGGCACAGTGTCAGAGAGTGTTCTGTTCTATTGTACAAAGGGTCACTATGAGTTGGACCCAATTTGACAGCACTTAACAACAACAACAACAACAACAACAACAACAACAACAACAACAGGGAATAGAGCCCAGGGCACTCCACCACTAACCCACACTCCAACCCTTTTCTTATGTCTTATTTTGAGCCAGGAATTTGCTAAGATGCTCAGGCTGCCCCTGGCCTCAAACTCATTATCCTCCTGCCTCAGCCTCCTGAGTCATTGGGATTACAGGCCTGTGCCACTGCACCCACTTGAAATTAAATTCTTAATGATTCATTTGATTGCTGGAATGTGGGTGAGCGAAAATTGGAAGTTCATTCATAGGACTCTGCATTGTGCAGCTAGTTAAGTGGTACTGGGCACTGAGGTGGGTAACAGAGCAAAGTGGGTTGGAGGCTGGCAGAGTGGAGGGAGGGTTCGATTTATTTAGGGACCTGTTCCTATCCAGTAGGCCATTGAGAATACAGATTTGGGGCTCAGGAGAGGGATCTGAATGGAAGTTGTAGATTTGGGACTTGCTGGCAGGTAGATGGCAACTGAAACAGAGCAGATGGAATTGCATGGGTATGATATGTAGAGTGAGAATAGAAATGGTGACATTTAGGAGATCCTTGAAAAACGCTGCCACTTAAAGGGAATATTGAGGAAGAGGAACCTGAAATAGAGACTGACACGGATCTGGCAGAAAAGGAGAAAGATCCAGACTGTGACTCAGTGGAAGCCAGAATTCCAGCCAGGCCAAAAGCTGGAGAGAGATCAAGTTGAATAAAGCATAAATGATCTCAAATGGTTTTAGAAGAAGGTGATTGATATCGTAAGTGCAAGTCCTTACAGTGGAGTCACATGAGTTCAATCCAGAATGTGTGGGAAGTGAGGATGTGGAGGTAGCTAGACATAGTGACAGGCAACTCCTGGATTATCCTTTTTCTTCATCATTTCAGCATGATTTCCATAAATGTGTATGCTATTAATAATGTGAACTGAAAGCATACTTTAATGTGTTTTTTCATATTAAATTCTGGAAATTTCTACTGATTTTCTCATATATGCTGCTGCTTTCCTTCAGGAACAGTGAAGCTTTCTGAATAGACGGTTGCCTGAAAATTTACCTACAAAAAATAGTGGAAATATTATCTATGTTAGAAACTTAATGATGATATTTTTTCTATGGCTGGATTTCATAGAAATGTATATCTAGGTATTCTGTTTCAGAATTTGGTTTCTAAGAATGATTTTGTGTAAACTTAGAAGTGCTCATTTTTAAAAAGATGTAGCAGAATTTCTTCATTTTGTTTTAAGGTAGTTCTAGAAAAATACATCCTATTCCATTTTACAAAAACTCATATTTTAAGATACATAGATTTAAGTACAGAATTGTATGTTTCCTGTTATTTGAAAGCCAGTAGAATCAATAATGGGAGGCTCATGAGGGATTTGATTTGTTTTTCCTCTCTGGAAATTATGGGATTTATGGCAATCTTGAATTCTCAGGATGTACAGTAAATACTCCAAGGGTTACCTGGAAACCATGAGCATTTCTGATAATTTAGAAGCGATATTTCTTGATTAAATATTACCAAACTCAGTCGGGCGCTGTGGCGCACACCTGTAATCCCAGTGGCTGGGGAGGCAGAGGCAGGAGGATTGCAAGTTCAAGACCAGAGGCAGTCTGCGTAATTTAGCGAGACCCTGTCTCAATAAGGAAAAAAACGGGCTGGGGGTGCAGCTCAGTGGTCCAGTACTTACAGAGCATGCAAGTGCGAGGCCCTGGGTTCAAACCCCAGTACGGAAAAAAAAAAAATTACCAAACTCAAATCTTGGGAGAAGAACCTGGCAACCCACTTCCCAAAACAATGAGTCATTGAAAACCCTATGAATATCAAAGAAGCACTGACAATAGTGTTTCCTCTGTTGTAGGTAAGGTCGCTATGAGTCAGACACCAACTCAAGGGCACCTAACAACAACAACAAACTCAAATCACATATACTTCCTCTGAAATCAAAATTCATCTGGTTAGGAAGTATTTATTTTAAAGAAGACAATTACTTAATGAATCCACTGTTCTCTGAGGTCTAGAGTTTCAGTGAGGATTGTGAAAATCTTCAAATACCAGAAAATGAAATGATTTTCTACATCTTTGCTATGGAAGTAAAAAATATATATAAGAACTATTTTTCTCCAAAGCAGAACTCATCCTGATGAATACTCCTTACTGAAACTTGAAAACTCCTTAGGAGTCCTAGATATGGGAGACCAAACTTACCCTCCTGCCGAGCAATTCTACCTACCATCCCCAAAGACCAACTTATATTGCTCTACTTTTATTTTATGTGATTCCCTTCTTGTACACTACCTCCTTATATCTTGTCTACTTTCCTCTGTTTTTATGTATTATTCTCCATCTAGGATCAGATGGAATACCACATATTCTGTTAGGTTAATAGCCTTACTAGCTACATATAATGCAAAATTACATTGTTTCATATAGTAGCAATTTCAAACTTATTTCTAGTTAGATTTTAAGCTTTTAGAAGACCAGAATCACACCTTATGCATCCCATAGTACCAAACACATGGTTGTTACTGTTTATTATAATCATATTTCAGATGTTCGAAGTAAGAGTAAAGCTAGAATTTGGAACAATTCTTTTTCTGCCCTAGCTAAAATATAGAAGACCAGAAAAATGGATCAGGTTTTCTCTTTTGAGAGCCTAGTCACTCCCAATTTAGAATTCATCCAGGTACAAATAGAAGTGATTGTGTGTACATAGTGACTACAGGTTTCTCCTGTAGTAGTAAATAATGTTGGAACTGACAAAAATATTAATTTTCTAAGAAATTTTGGTTACTTATAAGGTACAGTTCTTCTGGGAGTCTTTTAATCTGCTAGTTGCAGTGGAAGACTTCTTATCCAAAATAATTGGGATTACTAGTCAGTTCATTGATAAAGTTGTTTAAAGCAGAAAGGCATTAAAAAATGAATAGATACTGTAATTCCAGTACAGAAATGCTCATTCACCAGTGTTTTAGGTTTCTTCTTTAACTGTGGGTCTGATATTTAGAGTTTATTGTACTATTTCTAGCATATATCACCAAAATGTGTTATGTACTACAGTGTGTTGTGGTAGATATAATATGTTCACAATGTTGGTTCTTTAAATAGGAGATAGAATCTAAAGATTTTTTGGGAATAATCTGTGTAGGTTCTTTCTAGATTTACATGTTTATTTATGGTCTCTTTAGGTTAAAGTTGCCTTACTCTCCCCTAAATTAGCATGGTACCTTAATGTGTATTTTAGAGTCCAAAGCATTTCAGGTAGATCTTTATACAAATAAATATAACTAAGCCAGGTACAATGGCCCACACCTGCAATCCCAGCAACTCTGGAGGCTGAGGCCAAAAGATTGCAAGTTCAAGGACAGAAGCAGTTTGTGTAGTTTAGGGAGACCCTGTCTCAAAATAAAGATAAAAAGAAATAAAGATAGAAAGAAAGAAAGAAAGAAAGAAAGAAAGAAAGAAGGAAGAAAGAAAGAAAGAAAGAAGAGAGAGGGGGGTTGGGAGGGAGAGAGGGAGAGAAGGAGGAAGGAAGGAAAGGAAAAAGGAGAAGGATGGGGAAGGGAGCTAGGGGTGCAGCTCAGTGGTAGAGTACTTGGAAAAACATGTGTGATGCCCTGGGTTCAATGCCCCAGTACCACCAAATAAAAGAAAAGAAAGAAGCACAATTTTGTCATACAATTTTTTATTATTTGATTAAATTATATAATATGGTAACAATGGGCATAACCTAGGGACACATACCACTGGTGTAAAGCAAACACTAGTTAAAACCATTGGAGCCCAAGTACTTGAGGCACAGCAATGAATAGCAGCATGTTAGCTGCCAGTGTTGGTGCCCAGCATGCCTCAGGCAGCCCTTAGTATGTTTTATACAGGGAATGGAGAATAATTATGAATCTAGTGAACACAGAAAGTGGAAAATAGTTAAGAGATCCTGAGGACCTTAATTCCCTCCTGTCTGTCAGCTTGTCATGCTGTGGGCTTATGTGTTGCTGTGAGGCTAAAAGCTATGCCACTGGTATTTCAGATACCAGCAGGGCCACCTATGGTGGACAGGTTTCGGCTGAGCTTCCAGACTAAGACAAACTAGGGAGAAGGTCCTGCCATCTTGCTCCTGAGACAATTAGCCATTGAAAACTCGATAAATAGCAGAGAAGCACTGTCCAATATAGTGCCAGAAATGAGCCCCCTAGGCTGGAAGATATTCAAGAAACAGTTGGAGAAGAGTTGCCTCCTCAAAGTAGATTCAACCTTAATGACAAGAATGCAGTAAAGCCCCTGGGCCCTCCTTTTGCTGATGTGGCATGAATCAAAATGAGAGGAAACATAGTGGCTACAATAATGAGTTCAAATATAAAAAGATCATGTGCATGGCAAGTATTGGGATAGTGTTTTGTTTTACTATACTTAGGGTCACTCTGAGTCAGATCTGACTCAACAGCACCTACCAACAATAACAGGACCTTTATTTGGAAGTAATGTTTTTCTGATGTTGTTTGCAGAGAAATCAAGAATAAGTATTTTCTTCATAATTAAATATATTTGTCTTCTGTGTTAGTTGAAGGGCTGTAGGGTTAAAGATAGGCTGGGGAAAAGGATGAATAAGAATCTCCTGCAAAATAGTTTTATTTACTGGGGTATTGTGTTAATTCAAGGAAAGCTACTAAAGGTGTACATAGAGAGGAAAAATAGCGTAATATGTCTAGGCTTTCAGGTAGGTACTATTTGCTTCATGTTTGGATTTATATTGATTTTTATGAAGAATTTATATGGCTTTAAGATCATTGACATTATTAGGTGGAAATTGATTACGGATGTTCTCATAGTATCATGAAATACTCAGGGTGGTTGATGTTACATAACAATTTTTAAACAAAATATCAGCATGAGGGTAGGGACTTAAAGTCAGCTGAGAATATTTTAGAGCTGAAACTGAAGAGTAGGTGCATGGAGGATGCCTATGGTAAGATTGGATTTTGTCTTCCCACAGTTAGGGCACTGGGGTTTAGCTCAACTGGTAGAGTGCTACTCTGTGTGCTCTGAGACCCTGAGTTTAATTCCCTAGCACTACAAAAACAGGAGAAGGACCTGGCAGCCCACTCTTGAAACAACTCCAAAACAGTCACTGAAAACCCTCTGAATAGCAAAGAAGCATTGACAGAGTAGCAGGCATGGCACAGTGCTGGAGAGTGTTTCATACTATTGTACATAGGGTTGCTATGAGTTGGACCCAACTTGACAGCACCTAACAATAATAGTATTTAGAGGTGAAACTCTTCTTTGATACCATCTAATCCATAGTTCTGAACCCTGGTTATTTATTTGAGTCATATACACAGAAGAAAAAAAACTCCAGTATTTTAAGCATCACATTTCTTATGGTCATTTCAATATCCTTCCTTAATGAAATGATCTTATTGACTTAGCCTAGTATTTAAGTATCCCTCTCATTGTTTTTATAATTATTTTATTATTATTTGTGGTAATGTGATTAAAATGACTATGGAAAGAGGTCATATGAAATGATGTCCAGAAAATACCTTTAATAACATTCTCTTATAAAAACAAATGATTGGTTGCCTGGCGCGGTGGCGCACACCTGTAATCACAGTGGCTTGGGAGGCGGAGGCAGAAGGATCATAAGTTCGAGACCAGGAGCAGTCTGCATAACTTAGCGAGACCCTGTCTCAAAAAAAGTAAACAAACAAACAAAAAAAGGGCTGGGGTGCAGTTCAGTGGCCCAGCACTTGCAAAGTATGCAAGTGTGAGGCCCTGGGTTCAACCCCCAGTACCACAAAAAATAAATAAATAAATAAATAAATAAATAAATAAATGGTTGAAAGAAGATTTTGACTTAGTATAACATCTGAAAATTGAACTGCTGACTTTCACAACTGTTTTTGATCCCCTAGAAACTCTGTTTATCTGAGCAATGTTTGTCTATGAATTCTCCTAAAGTCTTGAGAATTTTTCTTGAAATATTGAAAGGAATTCCACCATATAGAATCTGTTGATCTAATGGCCTGTACTGCAGGATACTTGTTTTGCTATAGCAGGATAAACTAAAATAGAATTAAATAAAAATATAAACAATAATGTTCCTGGATTTTCTCATGTTAAAATGATGCATAAATGGGTCTGAATGGGCTTAAATTTTACCTAGAAAAATACACTATCTTAGAGTTTTACTTTCTGAGTGTTAGGTTCACCTTCACATTTTAATCTTCTGTGTTTCCAGGGTTTTGAAGGTGTTTCTCTCACGTACAGCACAACGAATCCCATACATGACTGGTGGCCGGGTCATGAGGATGCTGGCTGTGATCCTCTTGGTAGTGACTTGGTTTCTCATTGGCTGGACTTCATCTGTGTGCCAGAATTTGGAGAGACAGATTTCACTTATTGGCCAGGGGCAAACATCTGATCACCTCATCTTCAACATGTGCCTCATTGACCGCTGGGATTACATGACAGCAGTTGGTATGTGGTCACTTGTTTTGTGTGATTGTCTTGCCTTTTTTTCAGTAGCATTAAAGTTGGCTTCTTTTAAGGCCTTGCCAGATCCTTTCATAAAGTCCAAGAGAATCTCACCTAATATGAGGTTGGTAAAACAACATTATGAAAATGATAATAATAGCACAAGCCTACAGCTATAGCTCTGTGGCATCCGATCCCGTCAGATCTCAGAAGCTAGGCAGGGCCGGGCCTGGTTAGTACTTGGATGGGAGACCACCTGGGAATACCAGGTACTGTAGGCTTGGGAGAAGGACCTGGCAACCCACTCCCAAAAATCAACCCACCACTGAAAACCCTATAAATAGCAGAGAAGCACTGACAATAATGTTTTGCCTATTGTATGTAGGGTTGCTATGAGTCAGATACCAACTCGACAGCACTTAAGGACAACAACAATAATGGCACATGGAATGCAAACTTTTTCTAGAAATGTCTATTTGTTTGCGAAGGTATATGGCTTTGTTCAAAAAATGTGACCAAGCAAACCAGAGTGCAGAAACACAGTGAATAAAGGCAACTTCTGGGTTCAAAGAGAGTATTTGTTTGTCTCCATTCGATGACCATTGTTATTATCTTTATTTATACCTTTAGTTGGGAGGAAAAACAAAACATGTGGGTACTTTTGGTCCTATGATATTGATCAGACTTGATATGTGGGGTACTATTTGTGAAGAGATTGCCTCTGTAAGCTTTCTGATTGATCTATCTTTCTTACACTTATCTCTAAAGAAAGTTTACCAGTTATGTTCTAGAGGTTCCATATTATACAAAGACCAAGCCATGCTACTTGGAGGTGGTAAGAGTCACATAGAGAGAAACTGGAGAGGTTAGAGGAACCACATCATGACTTGGGCCAAAAGCACGAACCGCTTTACTAGCCAGCCCAGATTTTTAAAAATAAGGAAGGCAAATCCAGAGGAATTTTAAAATAATAGACTATTTTAAGCTAAGTGTCTAAAGATACAAAAATCAATGAATGGAAGAAACTTTTTTATTTTCTTCTTTTTCCCCTTAGTAAGCCATAGGACAAACCTTATTTTGGGAGGACAGATGTAAAAAGTAAAAATACAAATTTAATTCCCATTTTCTGTCTCCTGCATGTTTAGCAACTATTAATTAAGTAATCATATTTAGTCTTTTTCTGGAAGCTAAAGAAATGGGTTCTTTTTAGTTTATGATTCAACTTGAGAATATTCTTCAAGGCAAGATATTTTAGGACACTAATAAGTCTGATATGTACAATAGCAAAGCAATGTGAATACGCAAAGGGAAAGATTATAATGATAATATATAAACTTTATCTTTGCATTTTGTGCAAGATAACTTTCAGAAGTTAAAGCAGAAAACTAAGGTAGGAAGCAAGTCTATTTTGACCTTAATCTGGATATGAAAATTAAAAGAAAGTGTATAAGACTGCTTAGAAAAAACTTTGAGCTCTTTTGCACTCTTCAATTCAAAGTAAGCAAACTAAGAAAAGTCATTTCCTTGTGTTACTATGAAGAAAAGCCCACTAGATTTATGTTCTGTGTTACAAAAAAAAAAAACAAAAAAAAACATGATGACATAAACAAGCAGATTAGCATTGCCTATTCACCTTTTTTTTTTTTTTTGCATTTTTTACACATTGGCTTTGAGATGTATTCAAGACCTTTTTAAAGTTTGTTTTATGCTCTGAAGAGTGTATGTATTTCTATGTGTAGAAATATAGAAGAATATATAATCAATAATCTGCAATTCATTTTATGAACTTTATTGAAAAGTAAGAATTATATACAATCAACAAGATCCACTAAGTACCTATAATTTCTCTTATGCTGTGTTGAACACTTTTGAAGGGACATAAAATGTATAAAGGCTTATGCAGGTCATCAAGTAGCTTATGCTTAAGATAGATATACAGGATTTGTTGCAATTATTAAAAAGCAAAATTAGGTGGCAAAGACTCTTTGTACAATAGTAGTTTAATAAATGAAGAAAATAGTTTGGAACAGAATCTAGGAATCTTTATAAAGGGTAAGTTCTTTGAGCCATGGGTAATATTTAGGTTGGTAGAAAGATGCAGAGAGAACATTCCATTTGATAGGAGTAGTGGCAGATGGAGGTGGGTGGGAAATGTATGAAACATGAAGGAAATGTCTAAGTAGAAATGAGTTAGAATACATTATGTTGGAATACATTGTGAATGATGCTGGAGGGTAAGTTTATTGAAAACATCTGCTAGAGAACCAAGAGAGTGATATGAGGAACCAGTAAATTCAATTTTGATTACTTTCATAATGTTTTCTTAAAAAGTGAAATGTATCAAGTTCAGAGATTTGTGAGTTGGAATTATTAGAGGAGAGAAAGATTGAGAACACTGGTTCTCAGACCTGGTCCCAGGAGCAGCATCACCTGGGAACTTGTTAGAAATGCACAGTTCTGGATCCTGTTCCAGACCTCCTCAGTTAGACACTCTGGGAGCTGGGACCCAGCAATCTGTGCTTCATAAGCTCCAGGTGGATCTGCTGTAACATGTGGAACCACTGACTCTAAGGACACATCAGACAAACCTCCTGGGATAACATGATCATTGTGCTCTGTCCATTCAGTAACATTCTTACTCTTCCCTGATCAGAACCACTAGAACATTCTTCACAATGATCGTTTCAAGTTGCATCTCTCTCCTCCTACTCTAAACTACCCATGTTTCTCTTTTCTCTTAGTAGATGACTTCTACTCAAAAAAATAAATAGGGATCAATGGATAGAAGTATTAAAATTCTTGTCTACCAATCTATAAATTTTTGTAGATCCACATTCATTCTTATCTGTTCTTCTCCACATTCAATTAGCAGACATCTCAAGTGTGCCACACTTACCTGATGTTTTCACTCCCTTGTTTCCAGTAACCTTCCATTTTATATGGGCTTTCTTCATCTGAAACTTCCCACCTTTAAAATTACTCATTAAAGAATTCCATTCTGACCACAACTTTCCTAGTTCATTTCTTTACTCCCTCTACAGCAGTTCTTTATCATCATAAACTGTTTTCATTGTACAGTCATGTGCCACGGTCTGTGTCTGTGACCTTTATCTCATAAGATTATAACAATTTTCATCACCTAGTGATGTCTTTGCAATCATATCATAGTGCAACTCATTACTCAGTGTTTGTGATGATGTGAACAAACCCATTGCTCTCTGCAAGTTGTATGAAAATATAGCACATACCATTCTGTGCAGAAATACTTGATAATGATAAATGACCATGTTACTGTCTTATGTACTTACTATACTATACTTTTCATCGTTATTTTAGAATATATTCCTTCTACTTAAAATTTTTTCACTATAAAACTTCATGCTGTGTTATGTGGGTAGCTGCCACATACATCTCCAGTTGACTGAGTCTCTCAGTTGCATCCAGGGGCCACCTTTAGTGACTGACCTAGACCATCTAGGCTTCTGTGAATATACTTTATGATGTCCACACAATGGCCAAATTGCCAAACAACAGATTTTTCAGAGAATGCCCCCATTGTCAGGTGACACATGACTCTACTGCCTTCCTCCAGAGAAAGCTCACCAGGGAGCAAATTTTTCCATGAGCAAGGAGAGAATTTGTGAAAAGCTATGAACAGTTTTAAATATGTTAATTCTGGATAATTCTGGGGAAGAGGGCATGGACAGCCGAGAGGACTGAGCCTACTTCCTGGCACTGAGAGGTCTCACAGGAAAGGATAGAGATGTGTGGTTTGAGAGGGCTGCCATGAGTGCAGCTCCTTGGGCCGCAACAAGGTCTCCATACAGGTAAATGGGTTAACAAAGCTAAGGAAGAGACTAATGATGGAGGTGGAGCTTGGTCATGGTTTTAGGAAGGAGACAGGAGTGGTGAGGCTTGGAGAGCCAGGAATTCACCCAATACTCCCGAAGGTGTTAGGTGATAACAGCAGGGTCTCTTAGAAAACCAGAGGACCAATGGTAAGGGTACAGGGACCAAAGGTAGAGGAAGTTAAATTTGGGGGCAATGATATTTTTATTGTCTCCTAGTCATTGGTTTTGTCCTATAAAATACAGGAACATCTTAGCTCTGAAAATATGCTTTACCTGCCGCTATACTATTCTCTAAAAAATGAAAAATACAAAAAACATCAAGACATATGATTAACAAAAGCAAATATTTGAAATTAGGACTATCTTAAAAAATCTAAAACAGTGGACATGGTGGCACACACTTATAATCCCAGTGATACGTGAGGCAGAGGAAGAAGGGTCAGGAGTTCAAAGCCAGAGGCAGCCTGCATAACTTAGTGAAGCCCTGTCTCAAGTTAAAAAAAAAAAAAAAGAAGCTGAGATGTAGTTCAATGGTAGAACACTTGCAAAGTATGTGCAACACCCTGGGTTTAGCACCCCAGTACTGCAAAGAAATAAAAATAAAAATAAAAAAATCCTAAACATGAGGTTGTAAAGTTTTTCTCACTACCCTACACCAATTTTCATGTATTTCTCCTTTAGCTTATAGTATTAAGATATCCTGCAATACATTGGTAAACTTGTATTCTGGATAAGCTTTACCTGACAAAAGCTAACTAAATTTTTAGTACAAAATAAAAGACCATTTGAAAGAGTAAAATACTTGTTTTTCCACTGACATAGAGCTCTAGTTAGAAACATGGATCATAATTTAAAGTATGAAGTCCATTCTATTTTTATGTGTGGCACCAGGCTGTTCCTAAAGTGTTCAGATAGATAATTTTCCTACCACAAGTGTTTCAGAACAAGGACACAGGTGGAGAGCACAGCTTGGAAAGATTCCAAATCCTCCATAAGCCTCAGTTTCTTCTTTGAAAAAATGTTTTCAATTAGGAGGGGAAGAAAAATTATTTTCAGAATCTCATTCTCATTTGTCTATTTATAACTTTCAAAAACCATTGTCCTATATAAAAACTTGTGTGATAATCTGTAAGGGGAAATGAAATAAGGATATACACTTTGTGTCTGTGGAAGACAGATGGATGTTGGAAAATGTAAGAAAAGTTGACAGGCGAAGTACTCAGTTTCCTAAATGGCTTCATTTATTTGATAGAATTTTAAATTTTGAATATTGGAAAATATTTCTCGATCAGCTTAGAATTCCCATAATGAGTTAAACCACCATTTAGGACTGGGGTTTAGCTCAGTAGGTAGAGTGCTGCTTCACATTCTCTGAGGTCCCTGAATTCAATCCCCAGCACCACAAAAATGGGAGAAGGATATGGCAATCCACTCCCGAAGCAATCCCCAAACAATCAGCCATTGAAAACCCTATGAGGATCTCTATGTGTCAGACCCGACTCAATGACACCTAACAACAGCAATAAAAATAGTACTTAAGTCGCTTATCACAATATGACTCAGCATTTTGAATTTTTCTGAGTGCATTTAAACATATTCTCTACACTGCTGAAGGCAAAAGAAGATACTCTTCTATCTTCTCATCTTTCTTTCCTCTCCCAGCCTTATAGCTACATACTCTTTACCACCATTGCTCTATCCCTCATACTGTGTCCCTGACACCCAACAAAGTGTCTGTTACTTGTGGGGTCTTGATAAATATTTGTTGGAAAAATAAATAATCAGGTCAGCTTCCTTTCTCTTGTGATATTTTATGTGGCCAGAATTAGACTAGGAGGAGGAAACTTGTTAAAACTAAAAACCCAGAAGTTGTGCAGTCATCCTCAATTTCATTTTAATGATAAACTTATATGTTCAAAATTTTAGAACTATTTCCCAGCAATTTATCTAAACTAAATTGGCAATTCCCCAGCAATTTTATGAAACTCTGCCTGTGACTTCTCCAACAGTTCACATAGGAGATCAATACAAATTTGGCATGGCAGGTAAAAATTATAATTTTGAAAGTATTATATAGTATAATTAAAAATATTAAAGCAGAATAATTATTTGCTTTTGATGAAAATGTTGATTACCTCACTATCTAAGAGCTGTGTCATGAATAAAGGGATTGAACCTGTGAAATATTCTCCTAAATTAATTAATAAAACTTCAAATATATTAAGTTATACTCTTGCTAGTAGTATTGCCAGATTTTTGTTCTAAATGTACCCATCCCAGTTGATAAATTGATAATCATTTTTCCATGTTCAAGATTTTTAACAGTAGGATTAACATTTGTCATATTAACAAGTCAAAACTTGATTCTCCTATGAGTTTCCTACCTGATACAAATTGACAAATGAGTATCAATGACTTCTCAAGCCTGAGTTAACCTTTATAATTTTACTCCTAGAGGAAAGTCTTCACACCTAGATTTAGATATCCCAGGCAAAGCGCTCAGAATTTAGAATCCATGAATAGTTGTTGTTGTTGTTAGGTGCTGTCAAGTCAGTATCTGACTCATAGTGACCCTATGTACAATAGGTGAAACAGTATTGTTAGTACTTCTCTGCTATCCATAGGGTTTTTAATGGCAGATTGATTATGGGGAGTGGGTTTCTGGGTCCCTCTCCCAACCCAATAGTACCTGGTGTTCCCAGGGGTCTCCCATCCAAGTACTAACTAGGTCTGACCTGCTTAGCTTCCAAAATCTGACACCACCGTGCTAATTATAATGGAATTTATCCTTTGGTGTATTTAGTTGGAAAGTACTCATTTTCTGATTACACATTTAGAACATACATTGAACTGAAACTGTTCTGATGACTAGAAAAATTAGACTAAGTGGGCTGTTTCTTACCTACAATAAACAGTAAGAAGACAAAAAATCAGCTGATAGATGGTAACATCAAGGACATTCATAGCTTCAATTCCAGGGCTTAATATGCACGTCAGACTTTAGTGTAGATGTGGGCAATCTCTGAATTATTTCTTCAGCTTCTTCCAGTACTTAGGTGATGATAGTCCAATGTGATACAAAGGAAAACAATGGAGAATAAAGTGTTTAACTGATTTTTCTAACCTAGCACAAGAATACATACAAAAAACCCCTATGTAGCTTTCTATTTTTCTTCTATTGTCTTTTGTTATTCTATATTTCTGTGTCACCAATATGGCCCAAATCTTTTTAACAATATTTATGTGATCTAATAAATATTCACTGACAAGGGCTCTGTTATAAATTAAGTCCACCAATGCCTGAGATGTCTTACAGTCCTGGAAATTCCTTAGAGGTTGACATCTCTTGCTATATATTTTATTCACCAAGTTGGGAAGAAATATTCTAAGTAATAATTAAACAGTAGTGACAGACTTGGATTCACATTCCATTTTGATTCACATTCCATTATGCTTTCATTGAATTCTGACATTGATTATTCCACTGTCCAAAAATACTTGTCAGTTCCTATGTATTTCAAATGGAATGTTTTTATTATACTACAGAAAACAATCTTTATTTTTGTCTTCTTTATTGACATGTTCTTCTTCTTTGTTCTCCTCCCTCTTGTTATAATACTTTAAATACATAAAACAGCATGTTTAGTAACTTAATTAGTTATATGCCAATGCTTAGAAGAATCTGAGAAAAATACAGTACCTCTCTCACTAAGTTATATGTTGTTAGGTGCCCTTGAGTTGAGTCCAACTCATAGTGACCCTCATAGAGTTTACAATGGCTGATTGTTTTGGGATTGCTTTGGGAGTGGATTGCCATGTCCTTCTCCCATTTTTGCAGTCCTGGAGATTGAACCTGGGTCCTCAGAGAGCACAGAGTGGTGCTCTACCAACTGAGCTAAACCCCAGCTCCCTCTGAGTTATATAGGGAAATTCTAAAATAGGATTTATTTCTAAATATTTCAATACTTTATTATACTAAAAGATTAAGTGACGTTATGACAGGTGACATGTGGAATAACTACCACTTAATGAGTATTGGTGAAATAGACAATACTTCCTCTTCATCTGACTTAATGTCCTTGATTCAGGTTCAGCACATATATTTTGCTATATTCTAACATACCATATGCTTTCATACATGTGGTGTTAATTGTTACCATTTTTAAAATGTGTTTTTAATTTTCATTGAAAAGATAAAAGCCAGACCTCATAAGCAGTGTTTCTTTGCTTGGGCTACATCACTCGAAACTACAACTACTTTTTCCAGGGTTTGCTTATTTCTTCTGAAAAATATTCTACTTATTTGAGGAACAGTCCACTATATAATGTTCAAGGGCAGAGAGAGAAATAATTTATCAGTACTTTAATTTTTAAAGTAAAAGGAATTTTGTCAAAATGATGGGAATTGCTTTGGGACAGGACTTGAGGCACACAGAGCAACAGTTATGAAGATATCTATGGTGACCACAGTTTCTTCTAAAGAGTTTCAGCTCATGTTAGCTTCCTGTTACTGTTACAAAATACCTGAAACAGTCTACTTAAAAAGAGTAAAGTTTTAACATGGCTCACAGTTTTGGAGTTTCCAGTCCATGGTCACTTGGCCCATTGCTCTCGAGCTTGTGGCAAGACATCATATCATGGAGGGAGCATGTGGCGGATGAAGCTGCTTACCTCATGGTGGCCTGGAAGCAAAAGAGAGAAAGAAGAGACCTGGATCCCATGACCCTATGACCCCTGCTTTGTGGACATCCCCCCAATGACTAGTACCTCCCAGTAGGCCTCAGTTCTTAAAGGTTCTATCACCTCCCAATAGCACCAAGCTGAGGACCAAATAAACATTTAACATGTGGGTCTTTGGGGGACATTCCAGATGTGAACCATGGGACAGCCACATTGTGGAACCCTAGGATTTTGAAGGGGAAAAAATTAAGAAGAAAAAGAAGCTCTATTTTGTTGCATGAGCTAAGATAAGCTATACATTAACTCAGTTGTCAGGAAGATTTAGGCAGTCCTTTTCTTTGTATTGAAAATAATATCATAATTTAATCATAAGCTGCTAGAGATTGCAAGTTCTGATGTGTTTTATGGCCCCACCAATTTTGATTTCTGCAGTAATATTAAAGAGAAGAGGCTGGGGCTATCATTTATTCTGAAAAGAGGTATTTATTAGAATATGTAGGAGTGGAAAACTTACAGATTTCCCCTATTTTAGCTCACCAAGACCCATTCACAAGAGTAGTCAAAACCCTGGGATCACTTGAATAAGGAAGAAACCTTGCCTAAGAGAATAGTAGATTTGTAATGACCTCATGAATCTCTCATAGCAATGCTCAAGCAACATTCTGACCCAAGCTTAACTCAGAAAAATTATCTCAAAGTTTTTATATGGTACAGATGTATGGTAATTTCCAAGAAAGGCAAAATTTCTTTATCTTCCAAAAGAGACAAATGGTGCTAGAGGTATAACATTAAAGTACAAAATAAGCAAATTTATTCTTTATATTTGCCCTTTGGCATCATTCAAATAACTCACCAAGGAAGTAAAATATTTTTCTGTAGAAGTAGAATATAAATAAGTAATAACCAGACAACCCCTACTATAACCATTCTACACAATACTCAAGATAGCCATTTAAATAGTATGTATGTGTGAAATTTTAGTGATATAGTCCAAATGAGGACAAATAAATTGTCAATACTGTCAGGCTTTCATAAAGGATCAAACATTAAAGTACATTTTAAGTAATAGCAAATAATTCCATATCCAGCATCCTCTTCAAATAATACTGTTCATGTTCATGACAGGGAAAGAGAAATGGAAGGAGCATTATGGAAGGTGCAACTGCAGTCTGACCTCACCCCTGTGCCCTAAGAGTCTCATCTTATTATATCTTTGGAGGTTTTCACATCCATGATCTTTGAAGTATGTGCATAAGTTCTGAAGTCTCTGAGTTTGCCAAAGTTTGGTCACCCCATATGAACCTTTGAATTTTTCTAGAAAGAGAGAGAGAAAAAAGAACTACTTTCTCTACCTTTCCCACATATGATGCAATGAGAATGTGGGAAAAAGCTTGATCCAAGTTCTAAGGATGTGTGAAATGAAGCAATAAAGAAAAGTCAGTGTGAGCCAGACGTGATGGGGCATGCCTGTAATCCCTGCAATTTGAGAGGCAGAAGCAGGGGGATCATAGATTCAAGTCCAGAGGCAGCCTGCATAACTTAGCAAGACCCTGTCTCAAAATAAAAAGCGAAAAAAATGGGCTAGGGGTGCAGCTCAGTGGTAGAGCTGTTGCAAAGCACGTGAAAAACCTGGGTTCAAATACCCAGTAATGCAAAAAGAAAAAGAAAAAAGAAAAACAGAAGCAATAAAAAGAAAATCCAGCATGAACATGTGTAGCCATCCACAGCAGTTACTGCTTCAGAAAGCTGCCTAACAATAAGTGAGCAGGAGGACAGAAATGTCAGGTCCCCAAATGACCTATTATCGTTGATGCAACTATCTATATTATTCCTTGGTATCTCTATCCATGTCTCTGGCCCTGACTCAAAGTTCACCATTCACAATTTTGCCCACAGCCTTTTTAAGGAATCACAAGTTCTATAAATAAAGCCTTCACAAACATAGATAATGTCCAAAATGCATTTAGCACAGTGCCTGGTATATCCAACAGATGTTAGCTATGAAATCAGATTAACTGAGGGCACAAAAAGTACTTCTGAGTAGAACTCTTGCAGGCTATTCAATTCTAATTAACATACTAATTGTTTAAAATGCAATTACTGCTTGAAAAAAAATACTTTCAAGGGTTCTACCTACGTATCTCTTAGTAATAGAGCAAAAGATAACCTAGGCCAAGCATGTTCATTAATTTTTCCATCTGTGTAACCAAAATACCTGACAGAGACAACTTAGGAAGGAAAGGTTTCTTTTGGCTCATGGTTTCGGAAGGTTATCTATCAGTCCATAGCAATGATGGGGAAGACATCGCCAAGGAGCTCAGTTCACGGCAGCAGGAACCTGTGGCAGAAGACAGTTGTACACATCACAGTGAACCAGCAAACAGAGAAACTAGCTGGAATGGGGCCAGGTAACCTTCAAAGGCCTGGCCTTCATGACCTATGTCCACCAGCTAAGTCTCACGTCCCAAAGTTCCACAGCCTCCCCAAACAGCACCATCAGCTGGGGACCAAGCACTCAAACACGAGCCTGCAGGGAGCATTTATATCTACACCACAACACCAACGATGTCATTCAGGGAACACTGGCTAGCAACCAAGGGACGAGGATTCTAGGCACTGTTGTGCTGCTCACAGATAGAAGGCAACTGGATCGGGACAAGTTGTCTGCAGGCAAGTCTTGTAGCCCAACCCTGCCCATCTTTTGTGGCTCCCCACTTCACAGACTGAGAGGGAAACAGACATTCTGGCCTTCTTGGTAATGCATGGCAACAAGTTCCTGCTTCTACATGCCTCTCCATGCCAAAGTTTAATAGTTAACAGAGTGACAGTAGCTCATGAAGCGGCCCCTTCCCTGTCACATACACATGCAGAAATATGTCCCTCATTACATGGGCTCATAAAGTCATTTCTAACTTTAAAATTCTATCAGGTGCAGTATTTTCATTTTTTAAAGCCATGTACCTCATAATTTTCATTATTTTAACCAAAGAAAAAGCAGATAAGCTGCTAGAATAGAAGCTTCCACATTCCCAATTATCCCTTTGTTATTGTTATTGGGTGCCATTGAGTTGGATCTGACTCACAGTTACCCTAAGTATAGCAGAAGGAAACACTCCCTGGCACTGTGCCCCGCACACAATTTTTGTATGTTTGAGCCCATTGTTGTCAGTACTATGTTTCTTCTCATTTTGAGTCATACCACATCAGAAAAAGGAGGTCCTAGGAGCTTTACTCCATGCTCATTATTAAGGTCAATTCTACTTTGAAGAGGCAACTCTTCCCCAGTTGTTTCTTGAATGCCTTACAGCCTGGGAGGCTCATTTTCTGGCACTCTATTTGATTTGCTTCTCTGCTATTCATAGTTTTCAATGGCTAATTGTTTCAGGAATGGGCTGCAGGGTCCTTCTCCCTAGTCTATCTTAGTCTGGAAGCTCAGTTGAAACCTGCCTACCATGGTAGGCCCTGCTGATATCTAAAATACCGATGGCATCACAGCAACACATGCAAGCCCCCATAGCATGACAGGCTGACAGACATATGGGGGCATTGATCCCTAGAATGCTGGAATTTGAGATATTCTCAAGAATAATTGAAGTTGTTAGATTTAAAGATGATAACCTCTGAGCTGTCCACTCTGTTATTAGAATAAAAACAAAATGAGTTTATCCTGCATAGAAGCATAAAAATTTTTTGTACTTTGACCATGAATTTTCTAAGTAGATAAGATTTAGAGAAAAATAGAAAAGGGCATTAAAAGAAACACTTGAGAAACAAAACATGAATGTTGTATCAATTATGTATTTATGCAATTTCAAAATAATTTTAATGGGGCTAAGAAGTATTAAATGTTAACACAAAATGCCTCTGTAATGTGGCTAACCAGGGTACCACAGTTGGAACGTTTGCACATTGAATTTATTCTACTCTCAGCCTTTGTGGGTGGTCTAAGGTCACAGAGCTGGGACATCTTTAATGCCATAACTGATATTAGTTCTCACTTCTTTGCTTGCCCCAGCCCTTTGGAAAAGCAACTTGAAATTACTTTCATTATGGTATATTAATGTTTAAAAGTCTATGGTAGTCAACTTTTAAACTGTTATCCCTTATAGATTAAAAATAAAATACTTTAGCTTTCTAAAATCCCCATTTGGATCTTTAAATAAAAATTCAATTCCCTTTTGAACTATGCTCCTGCCTCCCATCCAAATCATTTAACACCAGGAATTATTTTCTAAAGGAGAAACACAACACATATTTCAACTCCCACGTAATAACACTGCAAAATTTGGTAACATCTGCTATTTTCTTTACTAATTGCAGCGTCAGTCTGAAGTTAATTATATGAAACTGATTTTTTTCCTAAGCACAACTTTTACATATCACGTGTAGTTTAATTGGTACTTTTAATAATAAGTTGTTTTTCAGTGAGAATGTATTATTTGATACTGCTAATGAAATGATTTTAATGCTCAGCTTAGCTATTATGAGAAATCTTATTTTATCTTCTGTTTTTAAAAATATTTCTCCATTGCAGCACATTAATTAACCTGATAACTGCTTTCCTTTTTTTGAATCATCAGTGTAACAATGTATAAAAACACTGTAATAAGTGGCAGAAGATGATGTTTTCATAATGCAGCTACATGTGAGTTATTCAACCACAGCATATTTTTTGTGTGCTGCTGTTGCTTAAATATTTTTGCATTCAACATTTTTTGGTGCCAACCACAGTATTGTACATGTGGTGTGTCTTGGTAAATAGAGGTTGTGGCTGTTAACGATAATGCCAATATGGCCTTTAGACCACTTGTGTTGTTGTTGCTGTTGTTGTTGTTGTTGTTAGGTGCCATCAACTTGGGTCCAGCTCCTAGAGACTCTATGTACAACAGAATGAAACGCTCTCGAACAGTTTGCCATGCACGGCACTCTGTTAGTGCTTCTCTGCTAGTCATAGAGTTTTTAATGGCCAATTGTTTCAGGAGTGGGATGCCAGGTCCTTCTCCCTATCCTGCAGGACCTGCTATTCCCAGGTGTTCTCCCATCCAAGGACTAACCATCCAAGGACTAACCCTGCTTAGCTTCTGAGGTCAGGTGGGATCAGATGGTAGGATGCTATGGCTGCAGACATAGGGCCATTAAAAGAAACACATGAAACAAAATAAAATACAGCAGTGTTTATTTGAGCAAAGAGTGATTGATGAAGCAGGAAGCACCAAAAACAAAAGAAAGTTATGAACTTCACTATGGCAGCCAGAGCATGGAGCTCTCATAGACTGAAGACAGACCACATGAATAAACTATCTGGCCTCAGAGGGGTGTTTGCTTAATTTCAATATAGTCCAAAGAGAGGTCTCATGTAATAGAATCAATCAGCTAGTTGTCTGTGACTGCCTGAAGCTCAATTTAAAATTAATCAGATAGAAGGAATGCCTATAAGTTATGTTTGTGTTTGCTTATATTAGGATCCCTAAGGGTCAGGGTACAGAAAGAAGCCCAGTCTAGGTTTCCTGCTTATTCTGTCTCAACAGGCTGTGCCCTGTTGGATGGGAGAGGGAGGGTAACAGAACATCTATACCACTAGTGATTTACACATGAAATTGATACAATTTAGAGCCATTCAACTCAATAAATATCATTAAATCTTATCTATGTCGGCTCAGACTGGGATTTAGCTCAGTTGGTAGAACGCCACTCTGCACTCTCTGAGATCCTGGGTTTGATTCCCAGCACCACAAAAATGGGAGATAGATGTGGCAATCCACTCCCAAGGCAACCCCAAAACAATCAGCCATTGAAAATCCTGTAAGGGTTGCTATGAGTTGGACACGACTCGACAGCACCTACCAACAACATGTGGGCTCAGTAGTGTTGCTATCACTTATGTGGTCAAACAGAGAAAAACATAATTGAAAGAAGCAGTTCTTGCCCTGAAGGAAGTCATAACTATTTGGAGTGGTTATGGGGACAAGGTTAACTAACAAGACCCCATGACCAATTTTTCCCAATTATACATTGTGTGGCATTATTCTCTATATTATGTATGCCATTACAAACTATGAAATATTAATGCAAAGAAAATTCAGTGTAAGATAGAATAATTTTAGAAGGCTTTATGATGGAGGTGGAACTTGAATTAGATGTTTTTAAAATTGGTTAAGATTTGTAAATAGGATTAAGAGGGAATTTTCAGTGGGAATTTTCAGTGGGATCATTTTCAATGTGAATAAAGACTCAGAAACAAGACCAATCTTTACAGTGTTCAGAAGACAATGAGACCATCTGGGCCATCTGAAAGAGGTTATATTGGGGCATACTGAGAGATCACATTAGATATATACTTTGAAGTCACAATATAGAGGGCCTGGAGTGCCAGCAAGAAGGCCTTATAAAACAACAGTAAGCCACTGAAAATTTCTGAATGAAAGTATAATCGATGCCTCCCAAAAGGCTGACCTGGGGCACAAAGACCAAACCAGAAGTCAGAGACTAAGAAATAGTTAAACAGAAAAGAATAAAGCCAACCAGTGTGGGCAGTTAAAATAAAATCTGGGCAGCAAGAATGTCCTGAAAGTAAGGACATGTCTCCACTGCAGGAAATCCACTGGAGTCTTCTTTTAGGGGCAGAAGTTATTTCCAGTGTTGTAAAGACATGGGAGTGAATCTTTAAATGGAGATGTGAATAGATTAACCCAAATTCATTGGCAGAGATTTGGACAAATCCTGATATGATCAAAGCAGCCTTTCAGAAGTATGAACCTGTCACTGTTGTAGTGAATGGATTAACATAAGGTAAAGCTAGGTGTAGAGAGGCTCTTGGCAAATAATTTCAGTAAGAACAATGCTGATAGTGGTTTAGGCAAAGATTGTAACTGTGGGCATTGAGAGGAATGAATACATATGAAAACTCAGAAATGTAGAAGTGAAAGGTGGCTCTGAGATTTCAAACCTGGGTAAAGAAGGCAACAATGGTACAAAGGACAGAAATAAAAAGACTTGGGAAAGTAAATTATATGTGAAGTCAGTTTCCTCATTTCCTTTTCTAGACCAAGTATAGCTTGGCTGGAAGCAATGTTCATAGCATATGGCCTGTGGCCACAATGTTGAATAACTTGGATCTACATTAAATCTCATGGAGAGTTTGGAGTGGAAAAAAATTTTTTTTCCTTTGGCTTCTGGCCACATCAGGATTTTAGAGTGGCTCCTGACAGATTGGTTTATTTAAGGGATTTTCAATAATTGGAGCACTACCTAATGTTTACATGCTGGTAGAAATAAGCTGAAATGTTGGCAGATAGAACAACTTGGTGTTTGGATGGATGATCAGTGTTTTGAATGGAGATCAGCTTTCAGTACACAAGAAGGTTACATCTAGGTAATGCAATGGATGAAATGTTTTCTCCAAATTATAGCTTTCTTCTTAGTAATTAGATATTATCTTTCAATAAAGTCACGTCACTACAATAGATAAAATAGATTGTGAAGATTATCAGTCAAAATGAGTTAAAGTAGCAATGCTCAATTTGGAAAAAGTCAAATAAGAAGTTGAATAATAAGAACCATTTAACAGTTATGTGTGAGAAACCTAGCTAAGTGGTTTACATGAATTATTTGATTTGATTATGAAGTAATCCGATGAAGTATGTACTTTATTATTCTCATTTTCCAGATGAAGAAACTGTGGCCAGAGTGTTAAATAAATTGCCTAAGATTACACAAAATTAGGTACAGAGCCAGGTTCAGACTTAGGTCTAGTATGATTCTGAAGACCTTATTTTGAGCTGCCATAACTGTGCCTGTCTCTTCTGGCTTCAGTGATCAAACAAGGTGACTGTAAATTTTGCTAAATCTTTCAGCACTCCACCCACAAAAGATATGATTTCTGTCATGTGTGAAGAAACAATGTTTCATTTTTAAAACATGCCACTGAATGTTTAGCAACCTGTGTTCTCACATTTCTAGCAATGGATATTTTTGCTTGATGAACTAGGCTCAATGCAGTAAGAACTTGAATTTCTAGAAGCTGCATATAAACATATTTTTCTCCCTTTTCCCAGACAAGTGATAGCTATAGTACTATGCCCACATAGATAATATTTAATACTTGTTGAATTGAATGACTCTAAATTGTATCAATTTCATATTTAAATAGTTGTTGTTAGGTGTCATCAAGTCGATGTCCGACTCGTTGTTAGGGGCCATCGAGTCATATCCGACTCATAGTGATCCTCATAAGGTTTTCAATGGCTGATTTTGTTTTAGGGATTGCCTTGGGAGTGGATTGCCATGTCCTTTTGCCATGTCCAACTCATAGCAACTCTATATACAACAAATGAAACACTATTGTCAGTGCTTCTCTGCTATTCATAGTGTATTCAATGGCTGATTGTTTTTTGGGAGTGGGTTGTCAGGTCTTTCTCCAAGCCTACAGCACCTGGTGTCCCAAGGCGGTCTTCCATCCAAGTACTAACCAGGTCCAACGGTGCTTAGCTTCCAAGACCTGACAGGATGCCACAGTGGTACAGCTGCAGGCATTTAAATCATTAGATATGCTTTTTCTTGCCTTAGTAAACTTGTTCTGACCCAACTCCTAGGAAATGTGGAAAATTGTCTTATGATTATTTTAGGAAAAATCCAGATATTAGCCAGAATTTTAGAGAATCCAAATGCTGTTAAAAACAACAGTGACAACAATAAAGTATACCTTTGAAAAATCTTCTATACACTGAATAAAATTTAAAGATAAATACATGGTATCTATTTTTGTATGAATGACACTTTGTAAGCATCTATTGCTAACTAAGCTTATGTTTCTGTAATAGACAAACTGCATGCTAAAGAACTTAAATTTCATTCTTTCTTCTCCTGTGAAACTAATGGAAAAATGTTTGTTCTTTTTGCAGCTGAATTTTTATTCCTGTTGTGGGGTGTTTATCTCTGCTATGCAGTGCGGACAGTCCCATCGGCATTTCATGAGCCACGCTATATGGCTGTTGCAGTTCACAATGAGCTCATTATCTCTGCTATATTCCATACAATTAGGCAAGTGATCTGGAGAGTTAGTAAATACTGTTTTATTTCTCTGGCATTTTGCGGTTTAATTTAAAGAGCAAAATTAGAAAAGAATATATTTTCATTGCATAATGGAAAGATTTAGGAAGGAGAACATTTATAAGTTGACTAATTTGTTACAGACATGACAAATAAATGGTTTTGCTTTTACTCTGTTGTGCTTAGTTCCTTCTGATATGGTTTTATGGGAGGGGTTATTTTGTTTAGCTTTGCTTTCCTTTGTTTTGCCTTCATTTATTTTGAAGGTTATCTCAATGTTATTCTGTTAACCCACTTATGGCATATCATGGGATATTATTGTTTATGTGACACTATTTGTTATGAGGATATAAAGCAATGCACACATAATTTATAAACAAATATAGGTGCAGTGGTGCACGCCTGTAATCCCAGCAATTTAGGAGGCAAAGGCAGAAGGATCACAAGTTTGAGGCCAAAGACAGCCTACGTAACTTAGTGAGACTGTGACTCAAAATAAAAAGTAAAAAATGGGCTGGAAGTATAGCCCAGTGGAGAGCACTTGCAAAGTATGTGCGAGGCCCTGGGTTCAACTCCCAAGTACTACAAAATAAATAGTAAAAATTTTAAGAAAGCAAATATAAATAACTCATCTGGAGTTTTTATTCTGTTTAATATACTCACTATACTTTTTCAAATTCTTAATACTCAAATAGACAACTTATGTGTGTGAATTCTGCTGAATTTAAAACAAAAACAACTACTTCAAGGTGATGACTGGATTATTGTGCATAGGGTAGTGTCATCGCTGCACTCTTGCCATGAATTTCTGGAGTAAGACCGCCTAGGCCAGCCCTCTATTTTGTCATCATCTCACAGATCTCTACAGCAGAAGAGTACAAAGAAGGAATAGAGAGGTATATTATAGATTGAGCAAAATACAGCAGTATGACTTTATCCTTGGAGAATTTTTCCCTGTTTTGTATATCAAAATGAAATGAAAACCTTAAGGTGGAACTAAAAAAAAGGAATCCTATCATTTGAAAGGCAATGAAAAGATGTTCAATCACTTGACAACTGTTGAAAGCTAGGACACACTGAACTAGGCCATTAGAAATTGCCAGTGTCTTCACCCTAAGGGTGAGAAGGGGTCCCTGTTCTTTGGTTTTAGTTCCTTTGCTGGCATTCAGACATCCCTGGAGATCAGTGGGACCAGGAATTGGGGTGGGAACACAGAGTCGTGGCCCTATAGAGTTTCTCAGGATGCTTCTCTATCACTTCAGTCAAAATTCAAAAAATACTAACTTGCATCTTTACAATAGAGGATACCAGCGGCAGGTGGGACTTAGGCACAGCTACACTTTTTAAATTTTTAAGTAACTAAAGGAGGCACTTATGGTCCAGCATCCCTGGAAACACCACAGGGGGCCAGGAATAAGGAAAACTAGCCTCCTAATTTTGTCTTGCCCTGGCTCAAGAGACCAAAAATAAGAGCAAAGAAAGGAAGAAAAAAATGAGAAGAAAAAGAAGAGAAGAAAGATGGGAATTAAAATATGAGATTATAAATAAGCACAGGAAGGAATGCTTTTTCAACTCCACTCAGACTAGAATTCCAGCATCTCAGAAGGGATGTTCCTGGTTCGGAAAGTAGTGAGCACCGCAAGATACTTTGTCATGATCCCAGAGCTCCAACACCCTTTCCATTCCTCTAAGATAAAGACTACCTTCCAAGTGAAGCTACTTTTTTGTTCTGTGTTCCCAGAATGTCAAGCATGTGTATTTTAGGATCTAATAAACATGCTTCTATAGAGTCAGTCAACTGTTAAATTAACAGAGTTACAAACCTGTAAGAAGGCTTTTAACAAATGAGTTTAAGTGTCTTCTACTGTCAGGATGCAACTGCACAGTGCAAAAGGTTGTCTACTTTTACTCCTAAATAAGCTACTAGTTTTCACTGAAGCAAATACATATCTGTTCAAAGAAGTTGCAAAAATACCATTTTCTACTTTAGATGTACTGTTCAGTTTTTGCCATTAAATATAATTTTTCAATGGATTTCAAACTCAAACTGACCCAGATCCCTTCAGAAATAGATGAAATAAAATGCTTAACTGAATCCTTTTAAAATTTAGTAATAAAGGAACAGATAGTCCCTACAGAAATATCATCAAATAATAAAGAAAAAGCAAACCCCTTATTTAGACCACTGAAAGAAAAGCACTGTTATCAGTGCATTAGTATATTACTTTTACATTTTTTATATTGTGTGCATATTTATGATACATTATATTTTATAGCATTGTATGGCCAAAAAGGACAGAGGAATTAAATTGTAGTTTAACACAGTAGATCTGCAGAACGTTGATTTTGAGAGGATGTGTAGGGAGTAATAGGAATAATAATTAAAGAAAGCAAGTATACAAAAGGTTTTATTGACACATACATTAAATTCTTATATGCTATGGGTCCAATATTTATAAGGTCCAAGAGTAAGAAATAATAACATAATAGTTTAAGTCAACCAGATCCATTTTGATATTTTTTTCCTGAAAGAAATAATATTAAATAAAGCTTCCAACATCAGGAGAGATACTTTCTATTGATGTGGCGTATGTGTTGTTGCTTATCTGCTTAAAATATAAAATTACATGTGTGTATATATGCAAATATGCATGCATATATAAATAAATTTAAATGACTATGTGCTATATATGGATTTACTTTCATTCTTACCAAATTGTTACATTACAAAAAAAAAAAAAAACCTAATATCAAAGGACTAAGTCTGAAAGGGTAAATGTGCAAGCCTTTTGCCCACTCTGTTCTAATCCTTTACTTATTTTTTAGTGCTAAGCAGAAAGCATACTTTGGGGAAAGTACAAGACTTTTCAAAATATGCCTTATTTTTAGCCTCAATTTGCAAATATTTCTGTGTTCCTGACTTTTAGCCTATTTTTTAAAAGTTGAAATGCTGTTTTAAAAATGAAGCTTTAAAACTACTGCAAAATTCAACTTTTCTCAAGATATTTCTAGCTAGTACTACAACCTAAATATCATGGCAGTAATTTAAAGCTGATTAATCTGAGAGTAATTAATGTCAGCATATTTCAAAGTTATTTTTTGGAAGATTCACTGTTTTAACTTAAAATGTAGACAACCATTCTTCCTTTTAGGTATGTCATGCTAGTTAATATACATTTGTGTTGGTGTGTGAGGTAGAATCCCAGTATGTGAAGATGCTTATATACAATAAACTCATTTTCTTTGATCTACCTTTCTGCTCCAGTACTTGCAATGACCCCTAACAGATTGCCTTGTATCATTTTTCCATGGTACATTACCTACACACACACACACACACACACACACACACACACACACACACACACACACACTGTTTATATGCCTCAGAGATTGCACCTTGTTAGTGAATATGATTATCCTATTACAATGCTTTAAAAAACCTCACATGACACAGGACAACCCAGCATGTCAAAAACATCTCTTCCCTGAACAAAGTGAATATTAAGTCATATTCAAGGCATGTGTAAAGCCCCATTTTTCACAAAGGTATTAAAAAAGACAGTCATCTAGAAAGGCCTTTTTAATGCCCTGTGAAATATAATAAGTATTCTGTACTTCATTTGTATCATGAGTAAGTTTTGTTTATGTGTCGAGAAACATGAGGAAATAATTCTCCCTTTGGGATAACCCTTTAGCTTCCATTTTAGTTCATGTTCTAAAGGAGGAGGTGAAAACGAGGGAGAAAGCATCTTGATAACAATTTTGTTTTAAATATGAATAGTATTAATTTATTTACCACAATTGTCATGATTATAGTATAATAAGATACAAGAATTAATTTATTCCCTTTTAAACCCTCTGCATATTTTTATTGTAATATGAGCATTTTTTAGGATGCTAACTTTTCAAATTCAATGATATACATCATTGAAACAAGATTCTAATTCTCTAATTCCAAAATTGGTTACATCTCATATTTAGCTTTCATGGATAAACAATAGGTGGGAAAAAGTGGAAAGAAGGATTATAATTTCAGAAAGACCTCTTAAAAGCAGCTCTTGGTTTCTGGGTACTGATGAGCCTTTTTATTTTTGAGTCCTGAGAGGTTGAACCCAGGCATTACACATGCTAGGCAAGCGCTCCACCACTGAGCTGCACCCCTAGCTCCTTTTTCAATTTTTATTTTGAAACAGGACTCACTAAATTGTAGACTCCCTCTGGCCTTGAACTCACCATCCACCTGCCTCATCTTCCTGAATTGCTGGGATTATAGGAATACATCGTGGTGTCTGGCAAGGATGTCTTTAAAACATGGCCTTTGGTTTGTGCGTTCACCTATCAGTTTACAAATACATTCCAAAATGACTAGTGTTTCCTCCTTGCCCAATTATAACACAACTTTACAAATTCCTCAGTAAGAGATTTTAAATATTGCACATTATTTAAGACAATCTGACTATTTAAAACAACCAAAATTTTTGTTTTAAAAGATGTATCTTCTAAAACATTAGTATATTAATTTTATCCATTGTATTGTTTGCCATTTAAACCTTTAGGATCATTCACAAAGACAATTACCTTCTTTTATCTCACCTTCATTCTAATTAGTGCTTAATGTTTGTAAATATAGAATATTAAAATCAAGACTTACTTGGATGTATCTTGTACCCTAATTTGCTTGAAACCAGTCTGTAATCTCCTCTTCTAACTCATATGTGTTTGTTGTTCTAACTTTGCAGAGTCAACTTACACATACAATAGTAATCTTAGGAAAAGTTCAGCACACTCTGGATGTTTATGCCTACTTTCTTATTACTAACAATCTCAAATAATAAATAACTTTCATATAATGTAAGGCCAATGGGTGTTACTCAAACATTTGTTCTTCTGTGATGTAAAGATATGTTAGAGAAACAATATATTTTTTTAAATACACCCAAGAAAAGAGTGTTCAAATCTACTAGTGTTTTGAGTAGAAATCTTCATCTTGGATTGCTAACATGGAGAATTCTCATTACAGATTTGTTCTTGCTTCAAGACTTCAGTCTGATTGGATGTTGATGCTGTATTTCGCACACACTCATTTGACTGTGACAGTCACCATCGGGTTGCTCTTGATTCCCAAGGTACTTGTCTAACATTATATTTGTTCTTGCAAGTCAATTATTTTAAAAGAGCATGGAATTGTTTCTCCTTTTTAAAATATCTGGCAATATAGACAAAGGGAAGTATAGAAATTTTCTTGATATTCTAAGAATTTTCAAAAATCCCTCCTCAGAAAACACTTTAATAATTTTAAGTACCTTACTTTTTACCAAAATCCACATCTGTTTCAGTACTTTTTCCAAATATTTTAATTTCTACTTCATTGTTGCTGTTGTTAGGTGCCACTGAGTTGAGTCATACTCATAGTCATAGTGACCTATGTACAACAGAATGAAATACTCCCTGGTCCTGCGCCATGCCCAGCACTATGTCAGTGCTTCTCTGATATTCATAGGGTTTTTCAGTGGCTGATTGTTTCAGGATTGCTTTGGGGGTGGGTTGTCACGTCCTTCTCCCATAATTTTTACTTAGGTCTTAATTAGTATGGGTTCATGGTAGCTTTCATTGTAAGCTATAAAATCAAGATCACTTTTTAAAGAGTTATCATGTTCTAAGAATCTTTAGTTTTAGACTCATATTTGGAAAAGCCTTGTGTTTAAAACAGTCAGAGAATTTTTGTGTAAATAGAAATATGTAATTATAATATTATATAAAGAAAAGTCTCAATAATGATATATTCTGACAAGGACTTACCTGGGCTTTAATAGTGAAATGGGGAAAAATGGGCCAGGGCAGGGATTCTGGACTTACTCTTCACCATGAACTAGCTGTTTACTATAACTTAGCCAAGATGTTTGATCTGAGTTTCACTTTCCTCATCTATCTCATCTATGACCTCATAGCAATAAAGCTTTTCAGAATAAAATATCAGAGTTTTAGAAATATAAATTACAGCATTATCATTTTTTTCTCTTGTGTGTAGGGTGAAACACAATAGCAGATTATTTATGTGTATTTATCAGTGCGCTGCATCATAACATAAGCACACCTGGAACCAGAGTCGTGATCTCTTGTCTTTCACGCCAGGCTTTGCTTCAGCTCTCACGGTTAACTAAACATTGAGGGTCAGCCTGATTGAAAAGGCCAAGCAATTATAAATAGAGCAAAATACCTTTTTATTCCCTACCTGGGTAACATTAACTATCCACAGTTTTCATAGATTAGTATATTACTATAATTTATCTGAGCTATTTTAATATTTTCATAATATGATTACACGTTTATGAGATGGATGGATACTCAAACCATTCATTCAATAAGTTGTTATTGAGCTGGGCATGGTGGTGTACACTTGTTGTCCCAGCACTTGGGAAGCAGAGATATGAGGATCACAAGTTTAAGGTCAGCCTGGGATACATAGCAAAATCCTGTCTCAAAAAAACATTAAACAAAACAAAAAAATTGTTATTGAGCTCCAAAGAGAACCAAAAACATATGTTAATATAAAAACCTGTAGACAAATGTTCATAGGAGCATTATGCATAATAACCAAAAAGCAGGAATAACTCAAATGTCCATGAACTGATACACGTGTAAGTAAAAGATGGTGTATCTGTCCAATGGAATATTACTTGTTAATAAAAAGGAATGAAGTACTGATGCAAGCTACAGCTTGGACAATCCTTGAAAACCAAGTGAAAAAGCCAAGTGAAAAAGGCAGGCACAAAAGGCCACATATTTGTCATTCTTTTTGTGTGAAATGTCCAGAATAGGCAGATCCACAGAGATGGAAAAGGGATTAGTGGCTGCCACAGCAGGGAGAAGGAGAAAGAGAAATGATTAGAGTTCAGGTTTCTTTTTAAGGTAGTAAAAATATTCTGGAGTTAAATAATGGTGATGGTTGTACATCCTTGTGAACATACTAGCAAAGACTGGATTGCACACATTAAAACTGTAAATTTTATAACGTGAATTATATGTCAGTAAGACAACTTCAGGGCTGGGATTTAGCTCAGTTGGTAGAGCACTGCGCTGCAGTCTCTGAGGTCCCAAGTTCAATTCCCAGCACCGCAAAAATGGGAGAAGGGCCTGGCAATCCACTCCCAAGGCAATCCCGAAACAGTCAGCCATTGAAAACCCTATGAGGGTCGCTATGAGTCGGATATCAACTCGACGGCACCTAACAACAAGACAATTTTAAAATATTACTGAGGGGTTTTGCTAGGCACTGTTCTATATCCTTAGAATAAGAGTCATGAGCAGATAAAAATCTGTTCCCCCTGGAAATTATATTCAGAAAATGGGATGAGGGGAGATAGACAAGATAAATAAATAAGATGTTATTGTTGTTGTTAGGTGCCGTTGAGTTGGGTCCGACTCATACTGTTTTGGAACATGATAGCACAAACCTGTAATTCCAGCACTGGAGGGCTGAGATAGGAAAATCAGCAAGAACTTGAGGCCAGCATGGTCTACGTAGTCAGTTCCATGCCAGCAAAGTCTGCATGCAGAGACCCTGTCACATAGAAACCAAGTATATATATTTGTATATATATATAGTACATATTATATATAATATAAATATGTAATATATTAATATAATAAATACTATAACTATATGTTTATATATAAATACTTACTATACACTATATATAGAGAGATATATAGATTTTTTTTTGGTACTGGTGAGCTGTACCCAAGGTCTTTTTGTGCATACTTTTTGCACATGAACTACCACTGAGCTGTAGCCCCAGCCCCTTCAAAATTTTTTATCTTGAGACAGGATCTCACTAAGTTACACAGGCTGCCTCGAGTCTCCAACCTACGATCCTCCTGCCTCTGCCTCCTGAGTTACTGGTATTACAGGCATGTGCCATCACACCCAGTCCAATATATAATATTTTGAATGAAGTCTTAAGGAAAAAAAAAATAAAGCAAGAAGTGGACAATATCTGACAAATGATCAGGTTTGTTTTGGTTTGGTTTTTTTTGCAGCGCTGGGGATTGAACCCAGGGCCTTGTGCATGCTAAGCATATGCTATACCAGTGAGATACATTTGTGTTCTTAACTCTGTTTCTTAAACTCATGATTATCTCCAAGATTTTGCTCAAGAAAAACAATTATATTCTTATAAGTAACCTCCACATGGCTTACCTAGTAGCATATGAGTTTTAGGACTCTGTCATATTGATCATTTATAACCTTAAGTTCATGGCACCTGTGGGGTTCCCAAAGGCATGTAGAAGTGGAGAGGAAAGATTCAGTTAGTGTGGTCTCTCAGCCAAGTCCATTTACAACATCCCATCTACATGTATACTTGGCTAGCTGAATGTTACAACAAAAGCTGACTTTAAGATATCTCTGTATCACAAAGAGTTGTTCTGTTGATTTTTAAAAGGTATTTGAACCAGTAATAAGCTGAGAAAAAAGAATCTAAGCTATTATCTCAATTCTTATTTTTTAAAAAGGCAACCATTTATATATTGCCTAAAGTGTGGCTCACTTGTTTTGATTCTCCTTCCTACTTTCTGTCATTTACCCAACTCATTCTTCCTAACTTTTCCACTTCCATATGAGCTTTACTACATATTAATCGAAAGGTTCCATAAACTCCATAAATTGATGAAAGTGTAATCAAAAATGATGTAATAGTTGCATAATGGAAAAAGCAAATGCTGTGCTACTCTGAACCCCACCAACATGTACCAGTAAAGGGAAAAAACAATAAGAGATGAGCACATAAAACCAAAAACTATCAAAAGACCCATGAAAATAACCAAAATGTGATGGAGGAACTTGAGAAAAAAGATGAGCTTGAGGAAATACCTGTAATCTCAGTGAAGCTTTAAACTTAGATACCATCCACCCAGAGCTCGTTAGCCCAAGAGGAAACATCCTGTTCAAAATCCTTCTGGTGACAGAGTTGAGGCTGGAATCCCATATCCTCTTCACCGAGTGTTGAAAGCAACTTTTTTGAAGCTTTGTCCCGTAGCCTGAAATTCACATTCCTGTCACTAGGGCTACTTGCACCCATAGATAAAATAGATGCTCATTTGTAATCCCAGCCACTCCAGAGGCCAAGGCAGGAAGACCACAGTTTAGAGGCCAGAGGCAGCCTGCACAACTTAATGGGACCTTGTATCAAGATAGAAAATTAAAAAGGTATTGGAAGTGCAGCTCACTGACAAAGCATTTGCAAAGCATGCATGAGGCTTTGGGTTCAGCCCCCTAGTACCACAAAAAAAAAAAAAAAAAAAAAAAAAAAAGTGCTCTTCCCCCAGAACCCTTCTTTGGATTCTTCTGCTTATTTTCATTTTCAAAAAACAAATACAGCATGGGAGAGGAGTGGCATAACACCAGGAGCCTGGAAAAGAAACAAGGGTGAACACTGAAGTCAAAGAGGAGTGCTAATACTGCCTTACTGAGACGTAACTTGGAAAACAATATAGCAGCAAATCATTGGAAGTGTTTAGGGAATAAATTCATCACACAAGGAATGAAGTTAACATTAAAAGCTTCAGAAAATGATCATGTTGTCTTATGATGGGCTAATCCTTGCACTTCATATTGAATATCTATTGCAGTTTTCACATTCAAGCAATAATCCACGAGATGATATTGCTACAGAAGCATATGAAGATGAGCTGGACATGGGCCGGTCTGGATCCTACCTGAACAGCAGTATCAATTCAGCCTGGAGCGAGCACAGCTTGGATCCAGAGGACATCCGGGTAAGGACAGTAGATCTTTCCTGCTTCTGATTAGCCACCAATACAGGCAAGCATGTGTAGGTGGTGTATATGCTCATGTTTGTGTATATGTGTGTTAGAAGGAGAATGTATGATTGGATGTGAACTCAAGACATCAACTGCCATTAACTGCTGTAATGTGTAATCCTGTATAAATTACAAGCTACTTCAAGGTTTACAGTTGCCAGGGCAAACTGGATATACTTGACTGACTTTCTGGCAGTCATAATTATGAGACTACACATGTTCCGTAATGTGAGTTTATGGCGTCTAGCTGATGGAAAGGTAGGATATACCTGTGAGTAGAGAGGCTGGATTATTTAAAATAATCTGTGATAACACATCAGCATCTGAAGGTAGATATTTTATATAGTCTATGCACTATAATTTTAGTCCCCTAAAACCAATCTAACATCAGTGGCCATAGGATACTTCCAAAACTATTCAGGGATATAGTTCATCAGTAGACAATGGCCTGTCTTGTTATGGTCCTGGCTCAGTATGATCCACACAAGTTTAAAGTTCAAAGTCCTTCCTCCATGAAGCAAGGGTAGAATTCATGAGTTCATGTCTTAAAAATTCAATCTTTACATTAGACAAAACACAAAATAACCAGAAAGTAGGAGGAGGGGGAAAATGCATGTGCATGTTAAAAAAGGCTATAGAACAATTACTCTAAAGGGCTCAAGCTTATTGAATTCAAATATTATCCAGCCATATTATCTGGCTGAAACACTATATCTTACCCCTTTCTGAATTTGCTCTTGTTCTGGCAGGATGAGCTGAAGAAACTCTATGCCCAATTAGAAATATACAAAAGGAAGAAGATGATCACAAATAATCCCCACCTCCAGAAAAAGCGGTGCTCAAAGAAGGGCTTGGGCCGTTCCATCATGAGACGCATCACAGAGATCCCGGAGACCGTCAGCAGGCAGTGCTCCAAAGAGGACAAGGAAATGGCAGAACATGGCACGGCCAAAAGCACAGGCCCCATCAAGAAGAACCCAGAGTCTTCAGGGAACACTGGGAAGCCCAAAGAGGAGTCCCTGAGAAACCGAGTTTTTTCCCTCAAGAAATCGCACAGCACGTACGACCACGTGCGAGACCAATCGGAAGAGTCCAACAGCCTGCCAACAGAAAGCCAAGAGGAAGAGCCCACCGAAAATTCCACACTGGAATCTCTGTCTAGTAAAAAACTAACCCCCAAACTGAAAGAAGACAGCGAGGCTGAGTCCACGGAGTCAGTGCCTTTGGTGTGTAAGTCCGCCAGCGCTCACAACCTCAGCTCAGAGAAGAGGCCAGGGCACCCCCGAACATCTGTGCTGCAGAAGTCTCTCAGCGTCATAGCGAGTGCCAAGGAGAAGACTCTCGGCTTAGCTGGGAAAAGCCAGACATCAGGGGTGGAAGAACGTGCGAAATCCCAGAAACCGCTGCCAAAAGATAAAGAGACCAACAGAAAACGCTCCAACTCCGATAACACAGAGACTAAAGAGTCTGTCCCCCCAAAGTCCAATCACCTGGAGGAATCAAGAAAGCCTCAGAAATCGGGGATTATGAAACAACAGAGGGTCAACCGCCCCACTGCCAGCTCTGACCCAAGCCCGGGCACCGCCCCGATGAAGGACAACTTTGACATTGGGGAAGTGTGCCCTTGGGAGGTTTATGACCTGCCCCCTGGTCCCGTGCCTTCAGAATCAAAAGCTCACAAACACGTATCTATTGCGGCTTCTGAAGTGGAGAAAAACCCAACCTTTTCCTCAAAGGAGAAGCCTTACCACAAGCCTAAGGCAGCTGAGGCATGTCAGCAGCCCAATCAGAAGAGCGTAGATAAGGCTGAAGTCTGCGCTTGGGAATGCCAAGGTCAGTCCCTTTTTGAAGATGAGAAGCATTTGATTTCCCAGACGCCAGTCCTCCCAGGGAGAGCTAAAGACGAGAGCAGAGGTCAGCATTACGCAGCTAACATGTATGAAGCCCTACTCTCCAAAGTCATAGCCTCAAAAGCGGAGAATGAAAACCACACCCGGATAGGGGAGCAGGCAGAACAGACATCTTCCTCTGGGGACACCGTGCCGGGTTCCTATAACTCACGTAATCACCCCCAACAAGCACTGACATCGAGAGCTGACGTGTGTCCTTGGGAGTTTGAGACCCCAGATCAACCAAATGCTGACAAAAGCATAGCTTTACCTGTCTCTTCAGCTTTAAGTGCAAACAAGGTAGCAGGGCCTCGGAAATAAGAGGTCTGGGACACATTTAGAGTGTGCCATCCCCAGGAAGACAAAGAGGAACCCCCACATTCAATATAAAATGGAAGATAGGAGAATCAAACATCCCCAAGGAGTATTTGTCAGTCAAGGGGACTCTGAGAGAGGTGAGGTCCAAGGGTGGGCTAAAGGTTAGGAGGGCAGCTGTGCTTCACAGTGTGCGGGCTCAACTCCAACGAAGAAAAGTCATCCCACTGATAACACCAGGAAGATCTCTACATTTCAACATGTCTAAGGGAAATCATGTCTGCCCCTGTTCAGTCTTTACCCACAGGACTTTGAAGATCCCAATCAAGACAAACCAGGAGACACAGAAGGTGTATGATGTTTGGCAAAGAAGGAGGTACAGATATATGTGACTGAAATTCTAAGTAACTGATTGAAAAGAACTTACTTTACCTATTTAACCTTGATAGCACTACTAACTTAATGCATCCCCCAAATACCTTTTATATTAATGATTGCTCTCATTTTCTTATAAATGTATGTTTCAGTACCTTGTTGTGTCTCATCTTCAAGCATTCCAGATTGTATAATTTTTGCAAATAACTTTGATATTATATGACACAACACGTTTATGCAATCTGCAGCTACTTAATTGTTATTGAAACTTACAGAATACCTGCTATCTATCAACTTTAGTTGATTCTTGGAGTACAGTAAGCTTTCTCTGGCTTAGGAAGCCGTAAGTGTTATGATAAAAAAACTTTTAGTTTTGCCCGTGGTTTCTATATTGTGAGTTTGGATTTGGCTCTATTATTTCACATCATGGTTTGTTATACTGTCTTAATCAGGGTTTTTTATACAAGTTGAGTTACTTGTTGTGCACTTGTTAGGACTCAGAAGCTTTATTAATCTTGGAGGCAATGGTCCTATTTAGTCATGTGTCTCAATAAGTTAAGGACAACTTATCCATTGTTTGTTCAAAGTCAGAGATAGATCATTCCAATTATTTGTCAATTTTAACTCTTTCAGTATTTCATACTTAGCAACATTTCCTAAGAAGAAGCTAAAAGCAAGAAAACTATACTGTGCATTGTTATTACCTTTGGAAGGGAAGACTCTAGGAATGACATGAGATTGATAGCACTACTGCAGATCCAGGAAATTTGCCTTTGAAAATGGAGACAGAAAGGTAGCTCCACTAGTACTTTTAAGGGATTATTTTTTTAAAGAGAAAAATTAATGATAGCGCCAAATCATTATATGGATATATTTTTATTATGCATACTGAAAATATAATATTTTAAATTACCTTAAACTATTTATTCTCATAAACTTTTATTCATTGCTTCAACTAGGTATAGAATGTGCTATGCTCAAATCCCAAAGAGGTTTTATAACCCGATTGATTCAAAGCCCATAAGGTGATATGGGTTCTTACTGGTCCTGCAAATTGCCATTTCAAGCTGCTAGCTCAAAGTGTAAAGTGTAAGATTTATTTGCAACGCGAAACACCTCTCAAAGCATATCTTACAAAACTTATTGCATTCCATCCTGATCTCTTAGCATGAAAATCCTAAGCTGCTGCCTTAGCCATTCAGATGTGATCTTGCAATGAGATTCCAGAGGTCAGTATCATTTTCTTTAAAGATGAATCACCTAAAAACACAGTCCATGCTTTCTTTTCTCTCCCTCTAAACTCTGAAGTATCAGCTATTTATTTGGCCAGGATGTTTCCAGCCTAAATAACGGTTTTTCATTTTCTGAGCAGCAAAGAGGACATGCTAGGAGGATAAAAGATGGCAAAGGGGAATCAGAAGGTGGATACAAGGCTGTTGTTAGAGAATGTTCTTCTTAATGGAAGGCAAAAACAGAATCTTCTGTATCCATCATCAGAATTTTCTCAGTGATTTCTTTATTCAGGAATAAGTGAGCCCTTCACCATTTTGCAAAGCTGTGCATAAATCTTCCTCACTCATTTGCTTGCTTTGTGCATTCCTCAGGTTGGTGGGATGTTTTGAAGAGCTATAGAAATTCTACTTTTAACTGCTGCCTTCATTTATTTCTTTTCTCTCTTCCTTTTCAGTCAAAGATTATCCACTCAATGATCTTAGAATACAACTTTAAGATATAATTGTGAATTTGGTTTAGAGTTCCTAGATCCACATACTTGTTCCACTTAATGTCTGAGATCTGTTAGCACTGGATTCACTTTTGAAAATTAAGCAGTCAAGCATCAATGACTTTTACTGCACTTCAGGATGATCCTGGTAGAAATGTGGCTTAAAGAAGACTTGCCAAATTATACCTTAGTGACAGTCTACAACCCATAGATTATCCTCCACCAGCATAAATCAGTGAGAATGGCTAGGGTCTTCCTAGAGTTTCATTGCCATTGCTTATCACCAAGAGAAGTTTAAATCTACCATTCTGGAAGTTCTTTCGCAGACTGATAATGATAAGAAAATGAGTAGACACTATTAAAGTCTCACAAACACTTGCTAGGTTGTCCTTCTCAGTGCATGCGCAGGCTGCATCCTGTCCTTGTTTTTAAGCCAGGGTTTATAAATAAGTAGATTTATATCAACCTTAATAGAACTGTATATTTTATGCAAGAACTAAATGCTTTATGACATGAATTATAAGTCAACCCATTGTAAACTTTGGTGGCATCACAGATTTGAAACCCGACAGTTCTCTTGTATTTGCTTCCTAGGTCTCTGCATGCTAGTGATGACAGGTAGGACTGAGAACACACTGCCTTTTGACTTCTAGCATTTAGCACCTGAGAGTTGTAGAGTCAACAAAGCTGTAAGTCTCTTCACTTAATCTGTGGTTCTTCTAAAACTATTATCTGAAACCGACAGCATCCCGCCATGAAATATTTGGTAAATTTATGTTGTGATGTGTTGCAGCATGTAAATAATTATAACTTCTCTGCAATAAAACATATTTATATGAAAACGATCTGTAGTGATTTGTGCATTCATCTGTCAAAAATTGTATTATTCACCCAACCTACTTTAGAAGGAATTCCATAGAGATCTTTGGTACCCTGATGCACATACATCTTCATATTGCCTTGTTGTTGTTAGGTGCCATTGAGTAGGATCTGACTCAGGGTTTTCAATGGCTGATTGTTTCAAGATTGTTTCAGGAGTGAGCTGCCAAGTCCTTCTCCCATTTTTGTGGTGCTGGGGATTGAACCCAGGGCCTCAGAGAGCAGCAGATATGAAAGAGAAAGTATAAGGCTGAAGAAGTAACTGGCCACAGCCTTGTGTGCTGTGCTTCAGTTTACTGCTTAATGCCATCATAGTGGGAGCTACCAAAAGGCTTGAAACAGGGGCATGATCAAGTCATATATTAAAGGGATCATTTTGAAAGCATCCCAGAAGGGGATTGAATTGGAAAGAGACTAGAGGCAGTTAGAACAGTTACAAGATTCACATGAGAGTCATAGGAAGGAAGATGAGGGCTTAAGAAAGAGAGGGAAAGATTGTCCTTTATTTCATCAAAATCATGTCTTCAAATGATTTTACTGTTTTGTATACTCATGTGACCCTCAAGTGTCTGTCAGCTTGTCTTGTTATAGGGGCTTGTGTGTTGCTGTGATGCTAAAAGCTATGACACTGGTATTTCAGATTCCAGCAGGGCCACCCATGGCGGACAGGTTCCACATAAACTTCCAGACTAAGATAGACTAGGCAGAAGGACCCAGCAGCCCACTCCTGAAACAATTAGCCATTGAAAACCCAATGAATAGCAGAGAACCACTGTCAAATATAGTGCTGGAAAATGAGTCCCCTGGGCTAGGAGGCATTGAAGTTACGACTGGGGAAGAGTTGCCTCCTCAAAGTAGAGTCTACCTTAATGACAGGAATGGAGTAAAGGCCCAGGACCAACAAAGTTCAAGCACATTGAATGTTCTAATTCAATGTTAACTGGTTACAAGGCAGATAATGAAATGTATGAATTCGTTTATAATTTTCTTCTTTTCCTGTGATGTGAAAATAGTACATTGCCAGAAATAAAATTTCCTAAGCAAATAAAAATGGAAAAGAAACATAGTAAAAGATCTGTGCTACCTGGTAGTCACAATCCTAGGAAGGAAAATAAGTGCAAATAAAAGGGTCATGACAGTTCTTGTAGGACATACCCCCATTTCAATGCAGTTAGCAACAGAAAAGGTCAGAGCACCCTCAGGAACAAGAAAAATTATACAGCTCTCTCCAGATGTACCCAGCAATTTTATTCCCCTAGGCCTTTTGTAGTTGCTCTTTGGTTCCTCTGAAATCCTTTGCCCCCTTCTTTTCTGTATCAACATCTTCTGTCTGCTTCAATATTAGAGTGATCATGTACTTTATTGCACAAAGAAAACTCTTGGGGTTTTTTGTTTGTTTGTTTGTTTGTTTTCAGTATGGGGGAGTTGAACCCAGAGCCTCACACATACTTTGCAAGAGCTCTACCATTGGGCTGCACCCCCAGCCCACATTTTATTTTTTTATTTTGAGATAAGGTCTTACCAAGTTACAGAGGCTGCCTCTATCCTTGAATTCATAATCTTCCTGCCTCTGCTCCCGAGTCACTGGGATTACAGGTGTGAGCCACCTTACCCAGCTCAAAGAAAACTCTTGTGAATTCTAGCATACTATTAAAAAATCATGCCTGGAGAGCAGTATAAACTGGGCCATCCCAGGCTACTGAAGATGTTTCCTTGTTTAGCCTATACAAGGAGCAGCGACACCCTCTGTGGAGCCTTTCCTAGGGCCCCAAGTCACCATGGAATCCTCTGTCCTCTGGACCAGCCTTAGGAAGTTGCTTAAGCCTCCCCCTCCACTGGCTTGCAATTTACTCACTCTTCAGACTCATCTGCTAAGTTAAGTTGTTCCTTCATAGCAAGAGTTCGTTTCATTCATCAGTATACCCCAAATCTCAAGTAGTGTGCTTTTCCATGTGTTCCATAGCATTTGCTAAAATGAAATAATTGATTACTAGTCATTGTTTAAAGTAAACATGAAGGAAAAGAAAACTTCTTGCTGCAGAATTTCTAACATGTTTAATATTAACTTCTCTTCTATATAAATTCTGGCAGTTCCTGGGACAGCCACAGATTGTAACTGAACCACATGAATTCTAACTCTCCAGTTTATAAGTATTGATTTACCAGCATAAGGAAGGAGAAGCATAAAGTTTAGGCCATGGGCCAGTTTTTCAGATCCATAAAAGATATTTCCATATGTCATGAAAGTAAGAAATATTTAGTTAGACTGTAAGAACTGGCTACAGAACCACAGTTATATGAACATTTTCTGGAAAATAAAGCATTGGCTAGGTCTACATAAAACATCTACATAAAGATAGATTTTCATGCTAGGCATCACATGTTTTTGAGAAATGAGATACTTAGTTTGACTAAATAATATTGGTATTTGACTGACTTGGAATTTTTCATCCATATGTTTATAATTTGTGTTATACAGAATTTTATATAGAAGTAGTCATAATATGCATGAATATAACTATAAATAACCCATGTATGAATCAAAATATATCAGTTGCATATAAATATATAGACACATACAACTTATTGGCAATTGGGAGACGATATAAAGCCATCAAAATTTGCAACATAGTGAAGCTATTGAAGGATTATGAAAAATATTTTCCTCCTCTTACATCTTAAAGACTAGTAGCTACAAGTGCATATGGTGAATAATTTAATTTGCAAATTTATCTCTGCTTCTAACAATACTTGTTACATACAGAAAATTGAAGCACTTGAGTTGGGTTTATTTTTGTGGTCCTCAGACCAAATTCAGTGTCATAAACATGCAAAGAAATAGGATTTGTACCAGAGTCAAGGGACATCTTGTAGAGAAACTATTTTTTGGAACATGAGCAAACTGGAAATAAAGTTGTTCAAGAACACCAAGTTCAAAAACTCAGTTTCAAAACCACTTGAATAAGAATCAGAAGGTTGACAATTCTGGAACCATTTTTTGGAACACTGGAAGCTAGAAAGCCTGTTATTCAAGTATACATAGGCGCAGTCCCTAGTGAAGATGCAGAAAAATCTTCATGTATTTCTCACCTCTGACAGTATCCTGCCTGTGCAGAATCACCTACCGCCGGGTACCTTCCCCAAGCATTAGGGACCCAGGAGGTATGGAAAAGCCAAGACAAGGCAAGGGATGCTTCTGCTCTTGCTCTGGGACCCTACTTGCTTTCATTAAATTTCTATATCTTTTTGTGATTAAGATCACTCAAAACATAAGTTTAAAAGCATATAGAAACAAAAACACAATTTTAAAAACCTGCCTGTAAGTGGGGAGGTAATTCTCTGTTATATTCTAACTGAGAATTACTGCTGACATGGTGAATACTGCTGACATGGAACAGTTGGGGGGAAAACACAGGATTCCAAGATCTGTTTCTCAAACCTGGTTCTGTCAGCAGAGAAAGTCTCTTCAACTTCATGTGTTTACATTTGTTACCTGAACAATGGAAGGTTTGGATGAGATGGCACCTGAGGACCCGTTTAGTTTTATGACTAAGATAGTGTGTGTGTGTGTGTGTGTGTGTGTGTGTGTGTGTACGCACGCACGCATGAGAGAGAAATAGAGAGAGCGAGGGAGAGATATTTCATTTTGGGTTAAATTGCTTTGCTAGAATTCGTACAGCCAAGCAACTCCTCACACCCAGGAAACATTTGGCACATTTAAAATCAGCTAGAGAAAGAAGTTACACACATAAAAATGAGCAGAGAGTGATAAAAAAAAGTCTCGTCTCCCTTGAATTTTGATTTATACTAAGGTATAATTACAGAGTTCTCTGGAGTTTGGGGTGGGGATGGGGTCTTGGGAAATGTACTTCAAAAAGCAAAATGAAGTTGGAGTTAGGTCTGAGTCAGAAGATGCTAGAGAGTATCAGGCTTTCTAGATCCTGGGTTTTGCTCCATTTCTCCCTGATTCAGACTTTGCTGGGAATGGGCAGCTCTGCTTTTTCAGGCAGAAATGGTTCTTAGTTAGTGGCCTTCATATGGCATTGTTAGCTGGGCTAAAGTATTTTTGGAAGACCCAGCTTTAAATGAAGTTCTTTATGATTTTAAAGGTTAATAGAATCAAATATAATATGTATAAAACTTAACTGTGTAGTACAAAGTTATGGATAATTAACCCAGAAAAAGTCAATTTTGTATGACAAATGCCTACCCTTCCAAACTATATTCTCCTCTGGTGACCCACTTAATGCTAATCTGGCATTATCACTAATCAGAAATAGCCTAAATAACCCAAAGTGTGTACTACATCTTTCTTTCTCCACATTATTGTCTACCACTTTCCTCCTTTAAGCATGAAAAGGAGAATATGAGGGTCACTATAAGTCAGACCCAACTTGATGGCACCTAACAGTAACTACAAGATTGACTCATTCATTTTATCAATAGTCAGTACATCTCATTACTTTCCTATACTTTAACAGTGACATTTCCTTCAAGATCACAAATCACACAAATGTGTCATGGTCCCTTTGCATTGTATTTCCAAAGTAGTTATTCTCTGCTGTGTCATAAAGCTGTGCTAAAGAAATTTTTTATTATGCTTTGATCACAAATAGTAGGTAAAGTACTGGGACTGGAGCGAGGATGGCTCCATGCAAAAGTCTGCATTGTGTAAGTAATGAGTTTGGCTCTCCATAAAGAGTAAAAAAAAATATTGGTAGCAGGCAGCAGATATAAGGAGATAAAATTTGCAATGAAAGTTTTATTTTTCCTTGAACTTCCTTCCTACTTTCCTGTTGGAATTAGTGAAACTCAAGCCGTTGGATCATTTTGCCAGGGGCCAGAATACACATCATGTCAGCCATAGCATTCACATGAATTTTAAAGGATGCAAAGTTATCCGAGGTTGGACTTGATAGACTTTTCCAGTAGACAACTCTGAAGGGGCAGGATCATGTCCAGGTAGCTCTGCCTTTTTCTTAAAGGGCACAGTATCTAAGCATAGAATACAAAACAGTAAGTACACCTGATAGCATGAACACAGGGAGGGCAAGGCTAACATTAGGCAAAAATTTGGTGTTAACAACAACAACAAAAAAAGGAACGGACCCGGCTGGAACCCAGGTGCTGTCCTCCATGATCCAGGAGGCCAGGAAGTAGTTGATCTACCTCACACAGTGGCTTCCATGTCCCTCCATATAGTATGGGTTATGTTGCCTTCCATGGCAAAGAGCAGACCTGTATTCACAGGCAGCTGGGGCAATTCTAGTGACATGAAATCCTAATTTCAGCCTCAGACAATAGCTGCCATCAACATGGAAAAACCATATTGTAAAATGAAAACTCAACCAATGCTACTTAATTGTAAATGAGTTGGAGTTTTAAATTGTATTTCCTGATTTCCCATTTGACTACCGTATCTTGGCAGAAAGTATGCATTCTGCCCAGTATTGTTTTTCACTTCTTGGTAATTTATTCCTAGAATTTTAGCTGGGCATAGAGTACCTTTGAATAAACTCCACATTTGACAGCGTCTGTTTCTGATAGATTCCCTTAAATAAGATAAATAAAATGTTAGCTGATATGTTCTATGGGATTTCTAGGAAGTATCCTTAAACACAACCAAGGCTGCCTGTTATTCTGCCTTGTTTTGTTTCACTTTTTGGTTTTTGTTCCTGGCCACTGATGTTCTAATGGCCATCTTGTACCCTGACATGAAATCTGCACATTGAAGATGACAGAAAACAACATAGAAGGATCCTGGTCCCTTGTCATCGTATCAACTCTGAACTACTTTCCTGAAGCTTTTGCATCCATACAAGAAAAATAAATTTCTACTTTTAAAAGCTACTTATCTTGCCTTTGTCACTTAAAGCTAAACTTAACCTTAATTAATGCACCTACGTATCCGGTATTCACTGGGCCCTCAACCACAAATTCTTCCTTTTGGATCTCAGCTGTCAATAACTTGCTTCCTATATGATCAATAAGATTTTTCATTTTATTTTAATCTTGATAGTGTATGTAAACTCACAGGTTTCTGTACTTTTTGGTTCAGTAAGCCTATGGACTTTTACTCTTTAGAACTATGCATTGTAGATAATCTTTTCTCTAAGGAACCATGGACTGTTTATTCTAATCCAAAGTAACCCTGCTTTTTGCTCTCATTTCTTTGTATTTTAGCAGAGAAAGTATTTGAATTCCTAAATCCTATTTTACCAAAAGGCCTGTAGCCATACCCCTGTGGTGTCTGATCCCGTCAGATCTCAGAAGCTAAGCAGTAATGGGCCTGGTTAATACTTGGAAAGAGACTGCCTGGGACCACCAGATACTGTAGGTTTTGGAGAAGGACCCAGAAACCCACTCCCAAAAAAGTCAGCCACTGAAAACCCTATGAATAGTAGAGAAGCACTGACAATACTGTTTCGCCTGTTGTATGTAGGGTTGCTATGAGTCGGACATCAACTGAATGGCACCTAAAAACAACAACATTTTACCAAAATTCTCATGGTGAGTATGACCATATAAATGTAAGGACAGAGGAGATTGTATTATCATTCCCAATTATATGCTGTCCTCCTTGGAAGTGCTATGCCTACCCATTACTGGATGACTTGCAGTGCCTCTCTGATGATGGGTATACTTCTACCCGTCACACATGGACTGCCTATGTAAGTTGCTTTAAATAATGAAATGTGATCAGAAGTGGTACTACATCTGTCTGAGTTGTTGTTGTTGTTGTTGTTGTTGTTGTTAGGTGCCATCAAGTCAGGTCCAACTCATAGCAACCCTATGTACAACAGAACGAAATACTCCCTGACACTGTGCCATGGCTGGCACTATGTCAGTGCTTCTCTGCTATTCATAGGTTTTGTTTGTTTGTTTGTTTTTGTTTTTGTTTGTTTGTTTTGCGGTACTAGGGGTTGAACCCAGGTCCTCACGCTTGCATGTTTTGCAAGTGCAGGACCACTGAGCTGCACCCTCAGCCCTTTTTTTTTTTAACTTTTTGAGACAGAGTCTTGCTAAGTTACATAGACTGTCTCTGGTCTCAACTTGCGACCCTCCTGCGACCCTGAGCCACTGGGATTACTTGTGTGCACCACCGAGCCGGATTTATAGGGTTTTTGATGGCTGATTGTTTCAGGAGTGGACTACTGGGTCCTTCTCCCAAGCCTACAGCTGTCAGGGCTCAGCTCAGGCCCAGCAGAGGTCAGAGCCTTGCCCAGACACCACGTGGGTATTGGGGACCCACTGAACCGGGTTTGGTGTAATGGCCAGTGGCGCCAGTGAAGGACCTTGGGAGACCTTCAACAGGGAAAACAGGAAAGGAAGGTTTATTGGGTGCTCCCCAAGTGGGGTGCAACAAGCAAGCAACCCCTAAGCAAGAGCTATAAGTGCTGGCTCTAAGCCTGCAGCATGGAATGCTGCAGGCTGAGTGCTGGAACAGCTCAGCCTTAAAGGCACAGCTACAGCAGCCGGTGTTCCTTTGGACTGGAAATCAGTTGGCCTTGACTCTCGCAGTTCGCCTTCTCTGCCTCCCTCCTTCCCAGGGATGGGAGGAATTGGGAGGTTCTTCATGGCTTGATTGTAGCCTTCGGCGCTTCGGGGCCCCTGGTCTTGACCGCGTTGGCTTGCTTGAAGAGTCTGCTGGAGTAAGGAGCGCTGGTCAAGGTGATGGGGTTCAGTTGGCAGTTAAGGGACAGTCAGAAGTGGTGGAGGGGGAGAAGTAGTAGAGGGTCAAGGGGGTCCAGGAGCCCTGCTTATATAGGGTCCCAGAGGGGCACATGACTGGGATTAGCCAATCAGGGCACACACCTGACAGTTACTGCAGATAAACTGACATAACTACCAGGCAGGGACAGTTATCTAATGAAAATGCCAAGGATAGCCAATCAGGATTAAGGCAGTTAAGGCAGGCCAGGCCGGTCAGGTGCCATCTTTGCTCATTAGATGGGAGGGGCAGGTGTGAGTGAGTAAAATGTGGCCCTGGGGTCCCTCAGGCTATTATGAGGAACCCTAGTTATGGGGTAGATTTTTTAAATCCCCAACATACAGCACCTGGTGTTCTCAGGCAGTCTCCCATCTGAGGACTAACCAAGTCCAACCCTGCTTTGCTTTTGAGATCAGATGGGACTGAACACCAGTGTAGAAAACTTTAATTGTTTGATTTTCTATCACAAAAAATGTAAATCTAGGTTAGCTGGAATATTTGCTGTCCTCCTGGCTTGGGGCATATAGTATGTAAGTTTAAACTGAATTCATTCATATTTTTGTTCTTTATCAAGGCTGATGCTTCAGCCTGGATCCCAATCAAGAGGACAGCTAAGCGGTGTTGCTGGTATATAGCAGACAACATGTAACAAGAGTGAAAGATAAACCACTGTCACTGCAAGCCATGAAAATAACATGAGTTATCTGTACTACACTATAACCTAAAGGAAGCTGACTGATACAGAAACTGGTACCAAGAAGTGGAAGTGCAACACTTCAATGGAAGTCTTAAGAAGTGCTTCAACAACAAAAATGCAACATTGACTTTAGGACCCAGACATAGTGTGTCAAGAAAACTGTAACTAGAAATTGACATTTCTAGAGGTGACATGTTTGGTAAAACTGTTGTTGTTGTTAGGTGCCATCAAGTCAGGTCTGACTCACAGCAACCCTGTGTACAACAGAACAAAACACTCTCTGACATTGTGCCATACCCCACACTGTGTCAGTGCTTCTGTATTCATAGGATTTCCAATGGCTGATTGTTTCAGGATTTCTTTGGGAGTGGATTGCCATGTCCTTCCCCGTTTGTGCAGCACTGGGGGTCAAACCCAGGGTCTCAGGGGCACAGAGCAGCACTCTACCAACTGAGCTAAACCCCAGCCCTAGGTAAAACCATAGCCTGTAATAAACTTGAAAGGCAGACAATGTTCTTAGTGAACTTGTGACTTTGGACAAAAAATAGGAAAACAGAAGGTTGAAATTTTGAGTTAAACCTTGGACTGAACTTCTTCATTTGAGAACTGCCTATTTGGTTCCTTTGCCCATTTGTGTACTGGATTATTTGTTGTCTTGGGAGTTGCTTTCTTGAGTTCTTTGTAAATTCTGGAAATTAGTCTTCTGTCTGATGTATAGGATGTGAAGATTTTCTCCCATTCATTGGGGTCTTCCTTAACTCTGTTGATTGTTTCCTTTGTGGGACAGAAGCTTTTTAATTTCATGTAATCCCATTTATCTATTCTTATTGCAATTTCCTATGCAATTGGAGTCTTATTAAGGAAATTTTTTCCTATGCCTATGTGTTGGAACATATTGCCTATCTTTTCTTCTAGTAATTTTAAGGTTTCTGGTTTTATGTTGAGGTCTTTTATCTATTTTGAGTTAACTCTTGTACATATTGAGAGGTGAGGGTCTGTTTTTATTTTTATGCAGGTGGAAATCCAAGTTTCCCAGCACCATTTGTTGAAGAGGCTATCTTTTCTCCAATTTACCTGCTTTGCTCCTTTGTCAAAGATCAGGTGGCTATAAATGCATTGGTGTACCTCTGGGTCCTCAATTCTGTTTTGCTGGTCTTCAGGCCTACTTTTGTGCCAGTACCAACTGTTTTTGCTACTACAGCCCTGTAGTATAGTTTAAAGTTAGGGATTGTGATCCCACCTGCACTAGTTTTGCAGTTTAAGAGTATTTGGGTATATGTGGTCTTTTGTGTTTCCATAGGAATTTTGGTTTTTTTTTTTTCTATTTCTGCAAAGTCTGTCATTGAAATTTTAATGGGAGATGAATTAAATCTGTAGATTGCTTTTGATAGTATATCCATTTTTACAATATTGATTCTCCTAATCCATGAAGAGGGGAGGTCCTTCCACCTTCTAGTATCCCCTGTGATTTCTTTCTTTAATGTTTTGAAGTTTTCCTTGTAGAGATTTCCAGGATCTTTGGTTAGATTGATTCCTAAGTACTTAAGTTTTTGGCAGGCTATTGTGAAAGGGATTGTAGCCTTAATTTCCTTCTCTTCTTGCTCACAGTTGGTGGAAAGGAAGGCTACAGATTTTTTCACAAGACACCACAAGAAAGAGATGAACTGAGAAAAGAAGTGGCTTCTTTGTAAGCAGAATTGAAAGGGGGACAGAGAATCCAGAAAATCTGGAACTGGCAGGACTGGGAAGTGGAACTTTCTCAACTCCAACTGGTAAAGTTTAAAATTTAAAAACCTTTGGGCCAAATGGCCAACTCATCTTTAGCTTCAATGCAAATTGAATTAGCCCACAATAAACCCCTTCAAGCGAACAAAATGGTGTATGAAAAAGTAAATAAGGGCATAGCTCTCTCACAGAAGACTGATACGTTCAACGTTGTTGTTAGGTGCCATGGAATCAGGTCCAACTCATAGCAACCCTGTGTACAACAGAACGAAACACTATGTAACACTGTGCCATGCTGTTCATAGGGTTTTCATGGCTGATTGTTTCGAGAGTGGGCAGCCAGGTCCTTTTCCTGTTTTTGCAGTGCTGGGAATTGAACCCAGGGCCTGAGAGCATACACTCAGCAAGCATTCTACCAACTGAGCTTAATTAACCAAGAAACAATATTGCAAAAAGAATTGCATGAGTGGGTGTTGGGCCATGGTAATAGTAGACATGAAATGAATGAGAAGCTAGATAGAGTTTTGCAAAAAAATTACAGGATAAAAACAAGGTAATTTTGTAATCTATCAGCCATCCTTTTAAGAGAGGAAGGGGCATTATTAATTATACTGAGGCAATAGACACAAACCAGGGCTTCTGGGAAAACCAGAATGCATAATTACTCTAAGTAATAGAGGACTATATTGGTTTGAGATATAAAATGACATTTGTGGCCTCAGCTTTTCATAATAAAGAAGAAACCTTCCCCACCTCCAATTAGAGTACATTCTCCAAAGCTATATTCAGATGTGGCCAAGGAGAATCATGGAGAAGTATGGGCTGCCCAGAGGGTCATGCCAAGGATCAGGAAGTGCATTAGACTAGGAAGCTACTTCCAGGGAATAGAATTATTTTCTGTTCAAGAAATACTCCCTCCTCCTGGGGTAAGAAGATACTTTTAATACTTACCCAATGGGATTTTATAACTGCCATTGACCTATGACTACTCTGTCTCCTGCCATATCACTACCCTACCTGCATTTTCAGAATAGCCATCCTTATTGGACTCATCCTTTTCCACTCTACTATTGTTTCTTGGGTGTATAGGAATTGTTGCTGTGGTTACGTGCTATCGAGTCAAGAAAACTGTAACTAGAAGTTGAAATTTCTAGAGGTGACATATTTGGTAAAACTGATGTTGTTGTTAGGTGCCATCAAGTCAGGCAGCCACAAGGGCACACTATTATCACACCTGAAGCATTGGCAGTGTTGCCAGGGGATGTGTAGGGTCTATGTATGGGACGTGCTTATATTAAAGCATTGTTCATGTGCAAGTCAACAGCAGCAGGTAAATGGAATTTTGTTTTAATCTTCAAAGAATAGATTCATCATTAACAGGATAGTTTCTAATTCTATCAAAGGCCATTTACCTCTGCAATGATTATTCTAATTATACTATTTGTCCTGTTCACACACACTCATGGCTGACAGGTCCAAAGCAAGAGCTAAAATGATAGAGTTAGGCTACAATCTGGTAAATAAATTGGACAGACTTTCAGTATCAGTCAGCTTTCACTAGGTTGTGCTGTGGTAACAAATAAACCTAAATTCTCAGTGGTGCCCCAAATCAAATTTTTCATTTTATTCCTATCATATATTGGCTGTGAAACAGCTGTGATTTTGCTGGGCTCTGCTCCATGTGGCTGTTTTATTCTGAGATCTAGGCCAAAGGAGAAATCTCAATTTAGAACCTACTATTCTTGTGGCAGAGGGAGAGAACAACTAAGCTACAAGTGTATGAGGATTAAAGCTCTGGCTGCTTGAATGCAGCTAAGCCTGAAGTTGGTGGGGAAGGGCATCCCATCCACTCCCCGAGGGCCCTGCAAGGCCTGATCAAATGGGTAAGGATGCCTATGTGTGACTGTAGGAAAACTTCAATAATGGGGACAATCATGTAATCTGTAACAGTCTATCTTGTTTTCTGTCTTTATGGAGCAAAATATACTTACCCCTTCTCCAAGAAAGACACTTACAATTCCTAGTTAGACATTGTATCAAGTTCAAAGGTGGTCATCTCAGGACCGTCATCTTACCAGGTCTAGATAAAGCTTTTCTTGATCTGTAGTTCTTTGAACTGAAAAGACAAGTTTTTGCTTCCTCCTATTGCTAGGCCTGTGGTCATACCACTGTGGCTTCTGATCCTGTCAGATCTTGGAAGTTAAGCAGGGACAGGCCTGGTTAGTAGTTGGATGGGAGACCACCTGGGAACACCAAGTGCTATAGGCTTGGGAGAAGGACCTGGCATCCCATTACCAAAAACCAATCAGCCATTGAAAACCCTATGAATAGCAAAGAAGCACTGACAATCGTGTTTCGCCTGTTGTACGTAGGCTCATTGAGTTGGACGTGTGTGTGTGTGTGTGTGTGTGTGTGTGTGTGTGTATGAACAATCAGACAGCTAAGAATGAAAAATATAAGCAGAGTAGAAAGGAGGGAGGGGCCTAGCGAGTGGAAGTGAAGGTTGTGGAAGGTAGAAAGGAGAAGGGAAATAATGTAAAGGGATAAAAGAGGAGAGGATAATCTCAATGTAAATGATGCAAATTTATGAATACATGGGAAAAACAGGGGAATGTAACTCATAATTGCATATGAGTTGTACTACATATTAATCAAAGGGTTCCATAAACTTTGTAAGTTGAGGAAAGTATAACCAAAAGTAATGTAATAGTTGCACAATGGAAATAGCAAATGCTGTATTACCCCACCAACATTTATCAGTAAAGGGAACAGAAGATCAATATTTGAATTAGGTAATTTCAATCTATCCAGGAAAAATTCTATCCCATATTAAATTCAGGGAAGAAGATACTGAAATGACAGCATATTTGCTGACTTGTCAGATTCTTTGTAATTCATAGCCCAGCTCTCTACTCTGGGCCAACATTGCTTTTGAACCTGGTCAATGCAGTGAGATTTCCCGGGTGCCTTCTCTGGCTTAGCCCTGAGCTTTGAATAACAGAATCTCTTTAGATGCTTAAAATTCTTTCTGAATCTAATCCTCTAGTGTGCTGAAGAACCGAAAGTTGTTTATGGATTAGGATTCACATCCTCTTGAGGCTGATATGTGTTAAAAAATCCAATTACAATATTAATATTTTGGTAAAAATATGCAACCGTTGCTTATCCACTTTGCAAGACCTTTGGTAAGCTGCCTCTACATGAATGGGTCTGGCCCATGAAAAGCTGGAAACATTTGTTTTCCCAAGATTCTGTTCTCTTTGGTTAATGCTTGACCTTTGCAGAGCATCTTAAGTGTCTGGGATATAAAAATAGCCTGGCCTTTACAGAACACCTCTCTCCTGCTCTGCTCAAGAGCTCATTGTTACAGGAATTCTCACAGGCATTTTACTCCTCAAGTGTCTCTTCCTGAAGGCACATCCCACTCTATGATCTAATCTTATTTATTCTCATTTTCTTTGCTTTATCAAGAATTTATATGCTGATTTCCAGATTCATTTAAAGCAACACACTTCTAGTAATGCAGATGCTTCAGTTGCATCCCATACGTAATTTAAATAGGAGCACATTCTTCTGTATGTATTACCATTTAGCAGACATACTTTCTTGATTTTTTGAATTCTCCTTTAAGCCTCCCCTGGTAGATGTTTTAGCTTAGTCTTCTTGACATTTTTGTAATTATAATACCTGTAGTTCCCACATAAGCCTAATAGCCTCAGAGTTCAGGAACAGCCCCAGACCTGGAAGGGAATTAGTTCTTGATGATATGATCTGTTGTCAAAATGGCCAACAAATTCTGAAACACAAATGACTCAGAAGGTTTTAAGCCCTAGTCCCAGTAGCATCAAACTGAGAAGTATCCAAAAAAGGAACAAGAAGTAGAGAAATAAGAAGCAACTAGGAAGAAATAACAGTTAATAGGGTCAGCTAAAGCCATGGATTGCTCAAATGACAGTGAAGAGCCATAGTAATGGGGTTAGCAAGGTGCTCATACCCACTGACTGACTGCAGCACCAAGTAGCCTCTACACCAGGGCAGCCTGGGGTCCTTAAGGATCACAGCCAAAACCAAGTCAGAAACACAAACATGCTGAAAAATGTGGTGTTGTAACACAAAAGCTTTTATATAATCAAATACTCAACATAATCACTTTGCTTTTTTGTTGTCGTCTTCAGTAATGAGAGTTGAACCTAGGGCTCATGCATGCTAGGCAAATGCTCTACCACTGAGCTGCACCCCCACCTCCTTTTAATTTTTTTATTTGGAAACAAGGTCTTGCTAAATTGCTCAGGCTTCTACTGGCCTTGAACTTAACGAGTCTCCTGCCTCAGCCACCCAAGTCTCTGGGACTGCAGGCTTGTGCCAAGGCACCTAGCACACTTTGCTTTTCTTTAAGACATATGGCCACAGTATCCCTGGTAGATAAAGTTGAATTCCACCAAACTTACATTGTGATCACTATAAAATTGTTGCCCTCAATACAAGAAAATGCATTCTGTCCCCTGAGAAGTTTATAATCTAGCAAATAAGAATCAAATTTAACAAATACAGATATATATATATATATATATACACATATATGTATATGTATACACATATATACACATATATGTATATGTGTATATATATATATATATGTACTGTTTTAACATTTTTTTCAGTCCTGGGTAATTAAATCTAGGGCCTCACATGTGGTTTGCAAATGCTGTACCACAACTGTACCCCAAGTCCATTTTTTATTTTTTAAATTTTTTATTTTGAGACAAGTTCTCACTAAGTTACACAGGCTGCCTCTGGCCTCAAACCTGCAATCCTCCTGCCTCTGCCTCCCAAGTTACTGGGATTATATGTGTGCACCACAGTACCTGGCATATTTTAACATTTTTGTAAGTCAAATCCCATGCAAGTGGATCCAAAGGAGTAATTAAAGGCATTTCTATAAAATTTCCTACATAAAACAAACAAACAAAAAAATCCACTTCCTCTCCCTAATATCAACTTAAAGATTTTTCTCTTTCATTTAGAATACTCAGTTTGCTTAAGGGGATTCCAGACCAACATTATAAGAATTACAAACTAGCTGGGCTCAGTGACTCACACCTGTATCCCAGTGACTCGAGAGGCTAAGGCAGGAGGATCAAGATTTTGAGGCCACAGGCAGACTGCACAACTTAGCAAGACTCTGACTCAAAATAAAAAATCAAAAAGGGGTTGGGGGTGCATCCCAGTGGTAGAGAACTTGCTTGGCATGTGGGAGGCCCTGTGTTCAATTCCCCAGTACTGAAAAAAAGAAAAACCTGAAACAGAATTACCTTACACTCAGATACACAGGGAAAACCTCGTTTCTTTTCTGTTTATAAACATTTACTCTTTTTCCTGTCTGTGGGATCATCTTTGATGTGATGAATTTATATAAAGATGTCCTATTTCATCTCCCTCTTCTTTTCCGCATGCATCTGGGCACAGGAGGGGCTTTGCTGAGGCTGAGGGAACAGTGTCCTGAGATCTGTTTGGTGTACTCCAGAGCTTTGGAGTCACTGCCATCAAGTGGCCTGAATGGTTTGCTCACTTGCACATTGGCAGATGAGCAGCCTCCATCTACTCCTTTGTGATCTATGCAGCTGCCCTTCCCAGAGCCTGCACTCCCAGACCCTTCTCTCTAGCCTTTAGGCCCTGACCCAGGGCTCTGTGGTCTTCGAGTAATCTTAGCAGCTCACTAGGGCCCAGAGTCATCTGGTTGTCTTGCACATCAAATACAGGCTATGGGGTCAGCATCCATTCTCTACTGATCCCTCCTTGGTTTGTTCCCACCATCATGCCATCCCCCAGTGTGTCGGAATTATTTTTATGTAGACTTTCTCCCAAAGATGTCTCCCAAAGTCTCTCTCTGCCTGCCTTCCTCCTTCTGGGAAGCGTGCCATAATCCTTGGTCTCTTCCATGCTCTTCTGGGTTTCCTACAGCCAAGTTGGAGTGGGTGAAACGATGAGATCCCTTGTGTCTGACCTTGACACAAGGGATCTCTGGTCTCTTTCTCATAATCCCCTGTGACTAGTAGGACAGGCTGAAGTTTCCCATCCTTTACATCATATTTTCTTCCCACTCTCTTGTGAGTGAACAGAAAATCTTTCGTACCTTTAAGAAATAAACCTTATCAACCAAATCCTCCAGCCTAAAGTAATGTAGAAAATCATCTTTGCATGTACAAATCTAGGCATACAATCTTATGCTTTCACTGCAAAACCTATTTGAAGTGGCAGAAATTCAATGTTAACTCTTTCTCTCTAGACTCCTATTATGCAATCTTCATCCAGATCCCATTTCAGGCCAATAGTTATAGCAGACTTGAGAGGGAAATGGTAATTTTCAAAGTACATAAAAGAAATACATATAAATTTGAAAAAAACAAAACCTGTTATCCAAGTATTGAAAACACACTATAGAAATGAACATTAAGCATAAGCATGCACTTTCATCAGTTCCCTGCAATTCTCCATGAATTCCGTTGTAATTCAGCAACCATGATTGTGTGTAATTCTGTTTTCAAGCATTTTACTTTTCTTTTTTGAAGCTAGGTTGTGGGCACTTAGCCATTTTATTCTAGTTCCGTTGAGACTGTAGATTTTTTTCATTAAGAAAATACAAAGAAATGCCTCATAATATTTAAATCAAGATCTTTGGTGAAGAGTAGATGTTAATGGTTAAATCAGGGCCAGATTTTAGCTGTTTCTCAGGATCTTCCCACCTGCCATCTTCTTAAGAGCATGTAGAAGACTTGCCAAGTACCGTAGAAAGTATATGGATGTTGATGTTGGAATCTAGACCTAAGATAAAATCACAGGTCTGAAAAATTGCTACGTCACACTTCATTTGGTTTGGTTGGGTTTTTCTGCAGTACTGGGGGTGGAACCCAGGGCCTCACACATGCTAGGCAAGTGCTCTACCCCGGAGCTGCATCCCCAGCATCTCCTTATTAATTTTTTTATTTTTATTTTTTATTTTAAGACAAGGTCTTGTTAAATTGTGCAGGCTGCCCGTGGTCTCAAACTCACAATCTTCCTTCCTGCCTCAGCCTCCTGAGCTGCTGGGATGCCATGTGTGTGACAGGTCACCCAGCTTTGCTTTACTACTTTTTCATTATCCTCATCTAACAACAACAACAAGAGGCTAAAACTGGCAGGTAAAGTTAAACTTCAAAGCAAGTAAGAATGTTGCTCACAGGGGTTATACTGTCAAAAATAAAAATCTGGTCATAATTAAATGCTTATCCTCTGATTTCTTGGTATGCTTCCTTCCTCTCCTCCACCTCCAACCTCAATACTTGTTTTCAGCCCCTGCAAGAACTGACCTGTATATAGAAAACAGGTGGAGAAAATGCTAGCTTTTCCTATCTGAAATACAAACTTGACATCTTAGATAAATGTCTCTTCTTGGGTGAACAGCATTGCTATTTGGCAGGCAAGGAAGAGATTCAAGTGGAGGTCTTAAAAGCTCAGGCTCTGGAAACAGAAAAACCATGACAAACAAATGTCTTCACCACTTACTAAGTGACTGAGTCTGAGGATATTGCTTGATATCCTTGAGATCTATTTATTTTGTGTATCAAATGGTGGGATAGTTAAATTTTATGCATTAGTCAGCTAAGCCATTATGCCAGTAGTTTTGTTAAAACACTAGTCAAGATGTATCTATGAAAATATTTTGCTGATATCATTAATAATCAATTGACTAAATGATGGAGAATAGCCTCAATAATGTGGATGCGCTTCAAATAATCAGTTGTTAGCCTAAGAGCAAAAACTGACATTTTCTGGAAAATAATTCTGTGTCAAGACTATAACATAGGAATCCTGAGTTTCCATTCTGCCAGCCTGTCCTACAGACTGTTGTTGTTGTTGTTAGGTGCTGTTGAGTCAGTGCCCAACTCAGAGTGACCCTAAGTACAACAGGTGAAACACTGTTGTTAGTGCTTCTCTGCTATTCATAGAGTTTTCAATGGCTGATTGCTTTGGGGGGTGGGTTGCTGGGTCCTTCTCACAAGCCTACAGCACCTGGTGTTCCCAGATTGTCTCCCATCCAAGTACTAACCAGGCCTGCCCCTGCTTGGCTTCTGAGATCTGAGGGGATTGGATGACACAGTGGTACAGCTGCAGGTGTCCTATAGACTGGCTACCCCAAATTCCTTAAAACCAATCTTTCTCTCTTCTCTTCTCTTCTCTTCTCTTCTCTTCTCTTCTCTTCTCTTCTCTTCTTTTCTCTTCTCTTCTCTCTCTTCCCCCCACCCTGCATTAGACTGTTTCTATAACAAAATACCTGAGGTTGGGTACTTTATATATAACCCAGAGGCCCATACAGTGTGTGACTGAATTACAACACAAATTGAATTCCCAACATTACAGGGTGTTGAAGTGGCATTGATTGGGAAGAAATGAGCTCTTGATAAATTTGGATGTTATGTCTGTCCTGTAGCCACGAGGTCAGCAAATGCAAAAAGGATTACTCCACACCAAGAGTTAGTGTCAGAGAGACTGAGGTGGGGGCCAGTGTCTTTGGGTGTGCTGCCCCCAAGTGAGTATCTCAAGCTCTTTTTACTAGGCTCTTATCAACAACACAACAACAAATCATAACATTAAGCATTCTTTTTTTTTTTTTTTGCGGTACTGGGGGTTGAACCCAGGGCCTCGCGCCTGCATGCTCTGCAAGTGCTGGACCACTGAGCTGCACCTCAGCCCATTTTTTTTTTTTTTACTTTTTGAGACAAGGTCTCGCTAAATTACGTAGACTGCCTCTGGTCTCGAACTTGCGATCCTCCCGCCTCCGCCTCCCGAGCCGCTGGGATTACAGGTGTGCGCCACCATGCCCGGCCCCACATTAAGCATTCTTAAGAGTCAGGAGAAAGGTGGGTTAAAGTATATTTTCTTGTGAGACAGGGAAGGGTTATTTATTATTTATGTTAGCATGTTCTGCCCACTGTACTTAGGCAGAGCTGTGCCGTGTGTGCATGTAGGCAGTGTCTATGCCTGATGTCAGATAACAGAAGGGGTTTTTTAGGCTTGGAGAACTTCCACAGGTTGAAGCCTTCCCTAGCAAGCAGCTAGAATGTTCCTTGCCTGTTTTTCCTTAGATTTTCTCCTGCCCTTCCAGCCATGCTTTCTGTTATATTTGGGAACACTCAACACATAAATAATTCTCCTGAGACTTCTTTATCCACAGAAGCAGCCCTTCCACCTCCATCTGAGGTGATTAATCCTGCTTTGCCTGATGAAACTGCAATGGTGTTCTCTGTGGAAGTTGTCTTGCCAGATTCTGCTGATTCACATCCTTGCCACTCCATGCATCTGGACCAGCAGCTAGGTTCAACTTCCAGTAGGCCCCAAAAGAAGTTCAAAATATGACCCGTGAGGAAGTAAACTATGCCTCAAAAGACTGCATAATTCCCTCCAATTGTGCAGACAGCACTGGGAGAATGTGTGAAAATGGATATGAAGAGTGAGGGATACTGGTGGAAAGAACATGCTTTGGATCCAGCTGAATTTGTTGATACAGGCGCAAAGATTCTGTATTTATTATTATAGCCCAAGGAGTTAGAAAAGCATCTGAACTAACATTGATTCTAGGAAACACAAAATGTCACTGTGGTTCACCATCAGAGTAAGGGATCATGAAGGTCATGTGATTGATGGAGTCTTAACTCAGGAATGTCTTATAGTGGACCCAGGCATCCTCAAACATATCTTGTAGTTATTTTCCTAGTTTAAAACTAGATAATTGGAAAAGAAATACTCAGCAACTTATAGAATCCCCATACTATTTCTCTGACCTGTGGAATGAGGGTTATTAAGGTAGGAATGGCAAGTGGAAGGCACCAGAATTTTCCCCCCATAGGAATACAAAAGCCAAAGGCAATACTGCATTTCTGGAGAGATTGTAGAGATTAGTGGCATTACAAAGGACTTGAAGGAAGCAGGGGTGATGGTTCCCACTACATCATCATTCAGCTCTCCTATTTGGCCTGTGCAGAAGGCTGATGGACCCTGCATCACCACCATAAGCTTAACCAGGCGATGATTCTAATTGCAGTTGCTGTTCCAAATGTAGTTTCCTTGCCCACACAAATTTATACACTTCTATTAACTGCTATGCAGCAGATATGTCAGAAGCTTTTTTTAACCCATTCTTGTTAATAAAGGCCACCAGAATCAGTGAGCTTTCAGCTCACGCATACCCTCCACTAGCTCAATGCAGGGGTACAACAATTCTCTATCATTATCTCATAATTCAGTATGTGAGGACATTTATCACCTCCCCTTTTCCCAAGATATCACACTAGTCCATTACATTGACGATATCATGCTGATTGGCCAATGAGAAAAAATAGTGACTTCTTTAGACTTATTAGTAAGACAAAGCATGGAGAAAAAAATCTGACAAGTATTTAGGAACATTCCATCTTAGGGACCTTAAAGAGGAGGATTCAGTGGTATGAGGCACTCAGAGATATCCCTTCTATATGTGTTGCATCTGACACCATCACCCTCCATAATCAATGCCTAATGGTCTCTCTGGATTTTGGAGCCAGCATATTACTCATTTGGATATGCCACTCCAGCCCATTTACAAAGTGACTCTACTAGGCTGTTAGTTTTAAGTGGAGCCCAACACAAGAGAAGGATTTGCAACAGGTCTAGGCTGCTTTCAAGCCCCTCTGCTATTTGGTCCATACAATCCAGCAGATCCAATGGTGCTTGAATTGTCAACAGCAAATTGAGATATCATTTGGAGGCTTTGGCACAGGGTAGACTCTTTGGATTTTGTACCAGAACCATGAAAACTCTAGAGATAACTACTATTCTTTGAAAAATAATTTTATCTTGCTGGTTGGCCTGAGTTGAGACTGAACTCTTAACCATGAGCCACCAGGTTACCATTTAATCTGAGCTGCCCTTCCTGAAGTCACCATTGTTTGAACCACCAAGCCATAAATTTGAGTGCAAAAAGCAATAATTCATTATTAATCAAAGTGATATATTGTTGTTGTTAGGTGCCATTGAATCAGGTCTGACTCATAGTGACCCTATCTATAACAGAATGAAATACTCCCCAACACTGTGCCATGAACATGGTCTTTTTTATGTTTAAGACCATTGTTATAGATACTCTGTCAATCCATCTGGTTGAGGGTCTTCCTTTTTTTGTTGACCCACCAATCTCCCAAGCATAATGTCCTTCTCTAGACATTGGTCCCTCCTGACAACACATCCAAAATACGTCAGATGCAATCTAGCCATCCTAGCTTACAAGAAGCACTCTGGTTGCATTTCACCTAGGATATAACTGTTGGTTGTTTTGGAAATCCATAATATATTCAATATTCATCTCCATCACCATAAATCAAAACCATCAATTCTGCTCCTGTCTCCCTTATTCAACGGCCAGCTTTCACAATCACATGATGTGACTGAAAATATAATGGCATGAGTCAGGCACACTTTAGTCTTCAATGTGACATTTTACTTTTCAACACATTAAAGAGGTCTTTTACAACAGCTTTTTCCAGTGCAATGTGTCTTTTAATTTCTTGACTGCTGCTTCATTGGGTGTTGATTGTAGAACCAAGTAAAGCAAAATCTTGGATAACCTCAATTTTTGCTCCATTTATCATGAAGCTGCATACTGACTGAGTTGTAATGATTTGTGTTTTGCTAATGTTGAGGCACAATCCATACTGAAGGCTATGTTCTTTGATCTTCATCAGTAAATGTTTCAAATCCTCTTCACTTTCAGCAAGCGAAGTTGTATCATCTGCATAATGCAGGTTGTTAATGAGTCTTCCTCCAATCCTAATGCCACATTTGTCTTCATAAAGTCCAGCTTCTCAGATTATTTGATCAACATAGAGATTGAAGAGATATGGTGAAAGGATACAGCCCTAATGCACACCTTTCCTGACTTTAAACCAAGCAATGTTTCCTTGTTCTGTCCAAACTATTGCCTCCTGGTCCATGTACAGATTCCTCATGGGTTCAAGTAAGTGTTCTGGTATTCTCATTCTTCACAATGTTATCCATAATTTGTTGTGATCCACACAGTTAAATGCCTTATATGTGCATATAACTATCATATGTATTATACATACATATTGATCATATATATGAATATAGTAAATTAATACTACTCAAGCTTGAGTAGACCCTGAAGGTACAAGTAAGTTGTATGAGCAAGTTGCCCAGGTGTCCATGGGTCTCATTTCTGCTATGTTATCTTCTTTCTTCTAGCCCATTCCTATGGACACATGAGGAGTTCTCTATGTTCTGCTAAGGAAGAGAAAATTTGGGCCTAGTTTACAGATAGTTCTGTGTAATATGCTGGAATCCCTTTTGTGGAACACCCTAGGAGAGAGAAGGAAATGCTCCTGGAGTACAGAACTTTAGGCTGTACAATGGTTGTTCATTTTGCTTAGAAGGAGAAATGGCCAGAGGTGCAATTGTATTGAAATTCATAGGCTGTGACCAACGGTTTGGCTGGATAGTCAGGGACTTGAAAGGAACAGAATTGTTGGTAACAAAGAGGTATTCATAAAAGATATGTGAATAGACCTCTCTGAATGGGGGAAAAATGAAGATATGTGTGTACTATGTGAATGCTTACCAAAGAGTGACCTCAGCAGGGTAGGATTTTAATAATCAAGTATATAAGATGATCTCTGTGGCTACCAGTCAACTTCCTTCCAAGCCACCCCTGTTATTGCCCCATGAGTTTATGAACTAAGTGTCCATGAGGCAGGGGTGGAGCTGATGCACTGACTCAGCAACATGGACTTCCCCTCACCAAGGCCACTTTGCTTATATCTACTATTGAAAGCTCACTTTATCAGCAATAGAGACCAACCTTGAGTCCTCAATATGCCATCAGTCCTCATGATGATCTGTCAGCTACCTGATGCTAGTTAATTCCATTGAATTACTTTTAACATGGTAAGAATGGTGTTTTGTTCTTCCAGGAGTAGGTCTCTACCCTGTATGCAGACTTGCCTTCCCTGCACACAGTGTTTCTGGGAAAACTACCATCTGTGGACTTACAGAATGCCTTATACATCTTCACTGTATTCCATATAGCATTGCTTCGGATCAGCAAATCACTTCACAGCAAATGAAGGACCGCAATGGGTGTGTACTTATAGACTCACTGATCTTAACATGTTCCCCACTGTCCTGAAGCAACTGATTTGTTACGACAGTAGAATGGCTTTTTGAAGACTTGGTTACCAAGCCAGATAAGTGACAATACCCTGTAGGGCTTGAGTAAAGTTCTCCAGGAGTCTATATTTATACTATATCAGCACCCAGTATGTGGTCGTATTTTTCCCATAGCCAAGACACTCACAGGTCCAGGAATTAAGGCAGAATTGTGAGTGCATTGATTATAATTACCAAAATGATCCAGTAACAAAATGTTTTCTTTCTGTCCCACATTCTTATGCTTTGCTGGTCCAGAGATCTTAGTTTCAAGGGAACATACAATAATGATTCTATTGAACTGGAAGTGAAGATTGCCACTTGTTTACTCTGAGGTCCTAATGCCTCTGGATTTACAAAAGGAGGATTACTGCATTGGCTGAGATGATTGATCCTGATCATCAAGAAGAAATTAAATTACTACTACATAAAGTGGTCAAGGGCTGGGATTTAGCTCAGTTGGTAGAGCACTGCGCTGCAGTCTCTGAGGCCCCAAGTTCAATTCCCAGCACCGCAAAAATGGGAGAAGGACCTGGCAATCCACTCCCAAGGCAATCCCGAAACTGTCAGCCATTGAAAACCCTATGAGGGTTGCTATGAGTCAGATATCAACTCAACAGCACCTAACAACAACAATAACAAAGTGGTCAGGAAGAGCATCTGTAGGATATAAGTGATCCTTTATGTTACGGTATATGTTAGTGCTACCCTGTCCTGTGATTAAGCTCAATGGACACTACAACTCAAGTCAGACAGGTCTGCCAAATAACTTAGAACCCCCAGGAATGAAGATCTGGTTCACCCCATCAGGCAAAAAACCAAGACCAGCCAAGGTATTTCTGAAGACAAAGGGAATACAGAATGGGTGGTGGAAGCAGTCAATTATAAATAGCAGTTACAGCCACATGAGAATTTGTAGAAATAATGACTGTAATATAAGTGTTGTTAACTTTATAGTATTTATGTTATAGCATATCAAGAAAAGTAAGCTCCAAAGGATTTTTCACCCTTTTCTGAGGCATGGGTTAGTGTGTGTTTGATTATATGGAGGGCAATTGTGTCATGTGAGATATAAGAATGACTTTTGTCATCATCTTTATTTGGAGATTAAGTATAATTTAAGTAGAGGTATATGGCTGCCACATTGACAAGGACTAGATAGTGATGGTTAATTTTGTCTTTTAATTTAGATGGGCTATAATGCACAATTGCCTGCAGCTGTAGCCCTGTGGCATCCGATCCCATCAGATCTCGGAAGCTAAGCAGGGTCGGGCCTGGTTAGTACCTGGATGGGAGACCGCCTGGGAACACCAGAAGCTGTAGGCTTGGGAGAAGGACCTGGCAACCCCCTCCCAAAAAGCAATCTGCCATTGAAAACCCTATGAACAGCAGAGAAGCACTGACAAT
>VMDO01007836.1:0-88365 GCA_007922755.1 Pedetes capensis
CCCAAGCTTTCCATGTGTGAATGATGTATCAGGACTCAGTAATCAGATATTTAAAGGGACAAACTTCTTTTAAAACCAGACCGTTTCTCACACAAAATGAACCCCTTTAGCACCATGGTATGAGTTATATATAGACTTCTTCCCATGATGAATATGCCAACCAATGATCTGTCAGTGTGGGAGTAGACAAGTGTGATGAGACCATTTTATTTAAGTTCTTGAGTCATTTTCCTAATATGTAAAATAGAGAAGTAACAGGGAGTAATAGGATTACTGTAGGAATTATGTCAGTAGATATAAAACACTAAAACAGTCCCAGAAAATGGCAAGTACCTGCAGGAGAATTCTCATTAGAATCATGATGTTCATGATTCTAATGTGCAGAATACAGTCATGAAAACCAGTAACAGGAAACAATCTTGTATCCATATAATGAATCTCTCTTGGGAAGGACAAGTCCCAAGCAGAAAACGATCACCATTGTTAACAGGAAAGGATATCCTATTGTCATCAAAGCAGAGAGAATGATTTAAGTTACGAAGGGAGAATTTTTTTGAAAAAGGTTGAGCTGAATTAATTATTAAAGATGTACATTATGAGAAGGTAGGATAATATCAAGGAGTTCTAAATTATTTACACTTTATTGCTCTCAATCCGTGGGTGTCTGACATGCCTCGTCTTCTTTGGGGGGATTCTGAAGTTCTTGGTCTAGAATATTTTTTGATAATTCATCTCCTCAAGGTAATTTTGAGGCATCTTGTCTCACTTAAAATAAGCAGTTTCTTGAATTTCCTATCACAAAGATTCTACTTTTAGAAATATCTTCTTTCATGTTGCAGAATATATCTTCTAGAAGTGTGAGAGGGAAGAGATGTTTCCAAGGAATATGTTAGTACTGAATGTGCAATCAACTCTCCACCAGTTTGAAAATCTTGATGTCAATGTTATAAGCAATATTTGGAAGGCCTTACCTTCCAGGAGCACCTAACTGCTTCCTCTAGTGGTGACATGGAGTTCCAAATGGCCCAGATAATGCCTATATACTGGATTGAGTTTGTTAAAGTTAAGCAAGCACTATTTCATGTCTACACATCTCCTTGGCCACTTGCATGTGAATGGGAAGGAGACCAAGATGTTCCCATGGTAGCAAGCTGTACAAATCTGAGAAGGGGAGGAGTATTTGTTAACAACTACAAAGAGAATTTTGGTAAAAGATGAGAGCTCAATGAGTAATCTGGGACTTTTTCTCATCTTTACCTATAAGCAGAGAATCAGAAGAAAAGTTTGCACCAAAATTGTTATAGTAGCTAGTGTATCTTGAGCATCCTACATTCACTGTTTGAGACACATCTTAGCTCTGCTATGCCTCCTTCAGGAAGAGTAACTATGGGATGGCAAAAAAAGTCAGGAGTCCGGGATAGGTTCTAAGGAATCCAGTATACCTCCTATTCAGTATATCAAAATATTCCCAAGACTGAAGAGCTCTGCTATAAGAAATAGCCCAAATCTAGGACTAGGGGTAGGAGGAGGTGGAGCAGAGAGCAGGAGATTATACTGTATCCTGATGTTTTATTCAGCTTGTATGTTGCTGTGGCAAAATGCTTGACTGAAATAACTTATAGGAGGAAAGATTTATTGGGAATTATGGTTTAGAGGATTTCAGCACATAGCATCAGGGCAGACATGGTGACAAGGCAGGCAGCAGGGCCTGTGGTAGAGGACCTCACATCCTGATGGTCAGAAAGCAGAGAGTACTTACTGGAACGAGGGGTAAAGCCTCCAAAGCCCTGTCTCTGGTTACCTACTTCCAAAAAGCTAGATCCTACCTCCCAAAGGTCCATGTTGTTGTTGTTAGGTACTGTTAAATTGGATCTGACTCATAGCGACCCTCATAGAGTTTTTAATGGCTGATTGTTTGGGGATTGTTTTCAGGAGTCGACTACCACATCCTTCTCCCATTTTTGCAGTGCTGAGGATTGAACCTGGGTCCTCAGAGAGTGTGGAGCAGCGCTCTACCAACTGAGCTAAACCCCAGCCCAAAGTTCCAGAGCTTCCACAAACAGCACCACCACCTGGGGGCCAAGAATTTAAACATATGACCATAAAAACTGGTAAACTGGTTTCTCCTCCAAAAATCTCTGTGTCAAGATGCTTGACTTGGTCAGTAGCCTTTGAATAAAAGGAGAAACTAGGAATCTGAGGGACATGATTAAAAAACTTAATCAGGAACCATCCACAGCACTTACCTATTTCCTTTCAGTAGTTCTATTGTCTCTGGACATCTAAATTCTTGCTCTTTTGGCCAGCTATGTTGACTGCCATGGAGTCTTCAGGTATTAGAAGATACAAGAGGAGAACCCCAAAGTTCTTGTTCCTAACCCTCAGGTGCGCCTGATAAAGCCTATGAATTCAAACACCAACTTCCTGCCAGAGGGTTTGAATAGGTGAGCCAGTACCTGAGAGCACCTGTGCTTGGGCAGGTCTTGGTATTGGTCTGGAGAGGGTGGTATCTATGTTGTGGAAGGAGGGGGAGACCAGAACCTGATGAACATGACAATGGCCTGAGATGCTCTGTCTGAGTTAGTTCTGTCTTAATTTGAATGGGCAGCTACATCAAAATGGTATAGACCAGTTAGCTGATAAGCAACAGAAATGTGTTTCTCACAGGTCTGGAGACTAGGAAGTCCAAGATCAAGGGCCCAGCAAAGTCAATGTCTAGTAAAGGCCGCTTTCTGGTTTGTAGATGGTGCCTTCTCTCTGTGTTTTCACATGGTAGGATGGGGCAAGGCAGCTCTCTGGGGTCTCTTTTGTAAAAGAATTAGTCCTATTTGTGAAGGGTCCATCTTCATAACCTACTCACCCCACCTCCTAATACTATCAACTTGGGGGTTAAGATTTCAACATTCAAATTTTGGAAAGACGCAAACACTCAGACCATAGTACTTTCACGTTAATTTCTAGTCTCCCAGAGAATTCTTTACTCAAATGAATTAATTCAGAAAAATGTCTCTGAACTAATTAGTGTAGGATTTTTTTACTGTTCCTCTAAATCTGAGTGGATACTCTCTTCCTGCCCTTGTTCCTTTGTCTCCGCACCTACAGGGAGATAGAGTGCCACTTGCCTCCCATCCTCCCTGTCCTCCTCTCATTTTTGGCCTGTGCCTTGGAATGTTTTCCAGGTTCCCCATGTTTCTTTTCATAGGATCTCTGACTATTCCTAATTCTATATTCCAGATAGTTCCTGGCCAGCTGCTATAGCTCTTTTCAGGAATACTGGATAGGCTTAGCCACGACTGGGGTCCTCAGCATCCACCAGCCAACAAATTGGCAACCCCTCTTCTCAACTGCAAACCTATTCATTCTACAGCCTCAGTTTCCCCTCCCCTCAGAGACCTCAGGAAGTCTTTCTGTACCTTTGCCCTCATTCCATGGTGGTGTATCAGATCTGTGGGGGCCTTTTCTGGCCAGACTCCAGCCTTTTTCTTTTCCCTCCTGCTAGAAGTGCTCTCTTTTCCTTTGCAAGAGGCCTCTTGTTGCTCTCAGTCCCTGCTTCTCTTCCTTCAGCTCCTAGCTACAGCAGCCTTGAAGCTGCTCTACATGGGTAGGGGAAGGTGGGGAGACTGGGAGGGCAAAAACCCAGGCTTATCACTCATCTTTCTTGCCTAATTAGTGAGGTCCCAGGAGAAACGGTTTGGGTAGATGAAGAGCTGGAGGAGGGACTGCACAGTCCCTTGGTTCCTATCTCATCTAAAAACCACGTTTGACGTGGTTTTTACCCGTTGACGCCCAGGGCAGTACTGTCTCCCCAGACAGCAAATTGCAATAAGTCTCTGTTATCAACAGCAGTAATAGCTAACATATGCTGGCCACTCCTGACGTGCAAGCTTGGTATAGGGAATGTTTTATTGAATCCATGCTCTGAAGCCATTTTGAAAGCAAGGTCCTATTATTCTCCCCATTTTTCAGATGAGGATACTGAAGTCCAGGGAGACCCAGAGCTCTCCTAGGAACTCTGTCTGACCCCTAAGCTGGAGTGCTTGCCTGAGCCCCAGGCTGCTCCTGTCCTGAGACTGTCTGCCAGCTTCTTAGTTATCAGATTCAATCTATTGGAGAAGCGGCAGCAGCTCTCTCAAGTGGAGGGGACACTGAGTAAATCAATGTTGACAGGAACTGTCAGAACATTGGTGCGTTCTGCCTCCCTTCCCCCATCTCATAAATCCTTGCTCTCCTTGCAAGAGCTCTGGCCCCTGTCACTCCGGGCCTTCGTCTGGGCTGCCCTGGTGACAGCTCCTAATAATGTTTTCTGTTCCACAGTGTGCAGGCTGCAGGACACTCATCATGTGGGTCTGTCTATTTGGCGTGGCTGGTCTGGGCTCAGTTTCGAGTGTTTTTGTTTGTTTTTCCGGGATAGAATCGATCTGGCCTCTCTAGCCCATCTCTTTTCAGAGGCACAGTCTTGCTCTTCTCTCCTCTGTGACTCACCAGCCAGGGGTCTCATGATGGCTGGGGCCTTCTCTCTCCATTGCCCTTCTCCAGCTGACCTTTGTGCTGTCAAAGCCCCTCCAGCACACTCCTTCCTCCTGCAAGACTGCAATGCACCTTCTGTGCCCTCTCCTTGGCCAGCAGGTGCCACCTGAAATGTAATAGACAGCTACCAGATGCTTGTTGAGTGAATGAATGAATGAAGCTCCTAATATTTACAATCAGTGTCCAACTGTTGTTATGATCTCCTCGCAAAGGAGCCATGGGCTTAATTTCAGGGCAAAAGGATGGCAACAGCAACATCATTCTTTGTTTCTTGATAGTTTCTGGTTCCTGTGGAGCCCTCTGCACCTGCTCGCAGAGGCCCCCACACTTCCTAGATCGTGAACTTGCCAGGTAAGAGGCAGCCTGTTGAGTTTTGGGGCTTCCCATCCCAGCCCACCATTTCCATGTCAGGACTTGGAAAAGGTTGATCATGGTCCTTTGTTTTTTTAGACTGTCCCTTTGGGCTTTCTTGAGCCAGTGTGACAGTCATCAAACTTGTCTCAGACTGTTTGCTAGTCCAGGTTGGTGGGCCCCTGAGTCAGAGGCTGGATTCTGGTTGAGATATTAAACTTCAATTTCCAACTTGCTAGCTCTGGAGGGGAGAATAAAGCCTTATCAAGATTGTCTGGCAGAAAGCTTTATTTATAAATCTACCTACATATCACCAAGGAGAATGTTATCTTTGCTAAGGGAGGATTTTAAAGATTTCTCTGCTAATATTTGCTTCATCATCTCAGACAGTCTTAAGTTAGGCCTGACCAGACAATTATTTCTGGCTGGGTACAAATTCTGTGTTCAGAATATTGCTTGGCTCTTTGTTCCTTTTCTCTCCACACTGCCCACCTCCTAGCATGACTCATCTCTTCTAGAACCTTCCCTGTCCTTTCCCAAACCACTGGGCATGATTTACTAAGTGCATTTCCTAGCCAGCTCTCAGACACTGGCTAGAAAGGCCAATTTATAGGAATAAAGCGTTCCCAAGCCATAACTGGGTTGTGCTCCAAACTTCATTTGCAAATCAGCCATTGGAATTAACACTTTTTTCTCATAGAAACAATGGTATGAGAAGGTCTCAGAATATCCCCTAGAAGCCATTTAATCCACAATGAAGCTGAATTGTGATGCAAGTAAGAGACCTAGGAACAGAACATGTGGGTGGAGAAGAGGGGATGGTGGTAGGGTGCTGGAGGGAAGGACAGGAGGAGAAATGGTAGGAGGAAGAAAGGGATTTTCCCTCCCCTCTATTAAAGCATTTCTAGTCCTGGCCACAGTACGTAATAACCAGGTCTCGTGCATTTAGTCTGTTGTGGCCTTAGGGCTAGAAATGATTGGAGTTCAGGATCTCACCCATGATAAGCAAATTCATATCAGCCTGATGCCCAACCACAATGGCAAGTACTCACCAACATTGCTGGCTATCCAGGCCCCAAAATAAACTCATGTGCTGGGGTTTTGCTCTTTACTCTGTGAGGACCTGGGATCAATCCCCAGCATTGGAAAAAAAAAGGGGGGGGAAGGATATGGTAATCCACTACTGAAGTAGTCTCCCAACAATCAGCCATTGAAAACCCTATGAGGAAGGGAGGATAGTGAGGAGAATCAATGCAGAGGGATAATCTCAATGTAAACAACGCAATTCATAAGTACATTGGAAAAATAGGGGAACATAACCCAAATATGCATATGAGTTTTACTATATATTAGTCAAAAGATTCCACAAACCTTGTAAGTTGAAAAAAGTGTAATTCAAAATGATATAATAGTTGCATAATGGAAAAAGCCAGTGCTGTATTACTCTATATTACACCATTATTTACCAATAAAGGGAGAAAAAAATCAATAACAGAAACAAAACAAAACCCTACAAGGGTCACTATGAGTCGGATCTGACTTTGCAGCACCTAACAACAACAACAAGTAAACATGTGGCGACAGGTGCATTTCCTCTCCAGAAGCGAATTGCAAGGAGCTGGAGAACAATCAGAAAGCTATTTGGTGAGCTTCCCTGATGACTAGAGCTTCAACTGTTGCAGGACCAGGTTGAACAATTTTAGACCCTATTATGCTCTCCTCTTGCCACACTGTGCATGATCAGAACTCAGAACCTGCTTCTTCCCTCACCCTTTCCCAGGCTTTCTGAAACTTCACCAGACACATTCTTGCTCTAACTGTGTTAATACAGGTTGAGTATCCCTCATCTGAAATACTTGGGACCAGAAGAGTTTTGGATTTCATACTTTTTCTTTTACATTTTAGAATATTTGCATATTCATAATGAGATATGTTGGAGATAGAACACAGGGTCACCCACAGAATTCATTTATGTTTCATATACACATACACATACTGTGACTAGCTTTATGGAATATCCCTAAAAATTTTGTGCTTAAAACATAGTTTAATAGTATAGAATTTTCCATATGGTTGTCAGCACTCAGAAATTTCCAGATTTTGGAAAATTTCAAATTTTGGATTTTTGGATTAAAGATGTCATCCTGTAACTTCAGCCAGATCAAGGCCAAAATTGGTGGGCCTGGAGACCATTCTGATTCCTCAACGTTGTTATAATACTGCTGTTCTGATCTAACATGTGTGAATTTACTTTAGCAGGAAGTAGTTTAATTTCTATGATCTCAGAGATCACTTCAGTGCATGTTTACAACCCTCCACACAAATATTTACTTCCAGAAGTAAGAGGACCATAGAATAGAACAAAATACATGTAGAAATATTATTTTGTTGTTGTTAGGTGTCATCAAGTTTGTATCTGACTCATAGTGATCCTATGTACAACAGATGAGAAACACTATTGTCAGTGCTTCTCTGCTATTCATATTATTTTCAATTGCTGGTTTTGGGGTCGGGGAAAGGAGGGAGTGGCTTGCCAAGTCCTTCTCCCAAGGCTATGGCATCTGGTGTTCCCAGGCAGTCTCCCATCCAAGTACTAACCAGGCTGGACCCTGCTTAGCCTCTGAGATCTGACAGGATCAGATGCCACAGTGGTAGGGCTGCAGGCTGCCGAAATGTAGTCATCTACTATTTTTCATCTTTAATTTAAACTTCCTTTCCCTTGGATAAAATGATCTTAGCTAGACGTTAGCTTGTTCATACTAATGTGTGGATGGTTAGCTAGTATAGCAACTGGTATTCCCAGGCAGTCTCTCATCCAAGTACTAGCCAGGCCCAATCCTGGTTAGCTTCCAAGATTTGATGGTATGGGATGCCACAGTGGTATGGCTGCAGGCATTTAATATCCTTAGAGATGTTTTGCTTGTTTCTTTGGCTGGTTTTTTTTTTTTTTTTTTTTTTGTTGTTTGTTTATTTTGTTTTTCTGTTTAAAGGAGAGTATTTAGTAATACATAAACAGGTATCTCAAGGAGTGGAAAAGTTTGGGAGTATTGTGGGAAAGATTTCAGGTCCAGGCTGGTCTTGTGCTTTGGAAATTAGCTTCTCTCAGTGATTATAGCACCGTCTTTTTTCCCTAAGCACCAATCTAAGAGACTAGCAAGGCTCTAAGGCTTAGCAAAAACCTCTCCATGGTAGGGCTAGCAGGACTACTAATCATGGGAGTGGATGGGGGTCAGACCACTCAGGAAATTGTGAAGCAGAGGTTGGCATATTGGACTTAGAAGCAACCCCTCTGCTACCTTAATTCGACCTTGTGTTTATTTCTGTTGTTCAAATTTCTGATCTCTTTCCAAATGCCCTGTTCGTTTGTTCTCTCCCTCTTCCTTCCTTCCTTCCTTCCTTCCTTCCTTTCTTTCTTTCTTCCTTCCTTCCTTCCTTCCTTTCTTTCTTTCTTTCTTTCTTTCTTTCTTTCTTTCTTTCTTCCTTTCTCTTTCTTTCTTTCTTTCTTTCTTTCTTTCTTCTTTCTTTCTTTTTCTTCCTTCCTTTCTTTCTTTTTCTTTCTTTTCCTTCCTTCCTTCCTCCCTCCCTCCCCTCCCTTCCCTTTCCTTCCTTCCTCCTTCCTTCCTTCCTTCCTTCCTTCCTTCCTTCCTTCCTTCCTTCTTTTTTATATTCCGGTTCTAAAAAAATGAGCTTGGAACCTTAGCCATGGAAGCATTTCCTCTTACATTTCCCAAAAATCATTTGTACTGTGTTTCCTCTTCTGTCTTTCTCTTCTTTCACCCACACTTCATCCCCAGGATCACATAGTATCCAGATTTCCTTGTTTCCTAGCAACATGGCTCTGACCAGCATTGCTGGGAACCCAGGGCCCCCCAGTGGGTGCTCCTGACTAATGGAAAGGTGAATTGATTAGTATCTCTACTGGATGGTTTAGCGACATCATGTGCCCTGTAGCCCCATTTAGACTAATCTCAGTTCTGCATCTGCACTAAGAATTATGATGTTTAGCCAGGGTGGGCTGTAAATCATATGACAAATTTTGCTTTAAGCCCTCACCTTGCTTACTCCTACAATGCAAGCACATTGCTTCTAAGAGTTAGCCAGAATGCCCCCTGAGATCCTCTGCTCTCTTTTTGGTCTATGAATCTTGCCTCCAAACAGGCAAACCCATGGAAACCCCACCCCTAGGGGCCTCAGGGGACACCTCGAGCTGTATTCTCTACCCTCTTTCAGAGGCCAGCTGAAGGGTCCTCCTAACTTCTGCCTTAGATCAATTCTTTGTCATCAGCTTCCAAGCATCTCAGGGGCTAAATAGCCAAGAAACTGGCGTCATGGAGATGTAAAACATCTTATTGATATCTGAACATTTAAGGAACCAATAATATCAGTAGTGACTGGCTGCAAATGTTTCCACATGTAGGGTTGTTCCCGACCGATCAGTTCGTAGCATCCTTCAGGATGGATTCAGGTTAGGCCCACGGTGAGTTAGGCACTGTGACAGTCACAGTGGAGAAGGAAGGCCCACACTGTGCCCTTGCATTTTCCAATAATCTCAGTGGGGACAAATCATGGTGCTTTTTCTGAAATGCAGAACATTGCGCCTTCTGTCATAGGGATGTGCTTGTGTTCTCATCTTATTTCCCCTACTATGTTGTGAACTTCTTAAGAGCACAGGTTTTTCCATTTTTGTGCCTTTCCTCTGCAGTGCTTCTCTAGAGGTTAGCGCTCCACCTTATCATCATCTGTAGCCCACAGGGGTCAGTGTCACACCCCTACTACCCATGATCTCCTTTTACCCTGACAACCCTGAAAGGAAGCAGCCATTATTGATCCCATTTGATATTGTTGATGGCATGGTCTACACAGGCTGACGTGACCTGGCCCCAGCCTCAACCCCACTTCTCTCCCCTCTCCCTTTGCTCACAGCTTTCCAGCCCACTGACTTCATTGCAAGTGGCTGACCAGGTCAGGCATGTCCTCTCCTCAGGACCTGGCTATGCTCTCTTCCTGGGGTGCTATGCCCCCAGATTGTAACATACACCCTCTGGGAGCTGACTCAAGTTGCTGCCTGGTGCTTCCTCATCAGAGAAGTAGTCCCTGACCTACCAAAACTGGCATCTTCCTCCCTTCATTCTACTCTTGCACTGCTCAATTTTTCTCCATAACACTTACCACCACCTGACATATTATGTATCTGTTGTTTAATTTTTAATCTGCTTGTTAATATCTGAGTGCTAGCTGCCTTTGAGAGCAACGTGGTCTGTCTGGTACAGAGCTAGATTCCTGGCATCTAGCCTGTGCTGGGCACAAAGTAGGCACTCAATAATATTTGTAAGATAAACAAATTTCCATTTTATAGATGAGACTCTGAAGCTAGAAAGACCTCATGACTCATCTGAGGCTACACAAGTAGGAAGAGCCAGTGATGGGATTTGAACCCAGGACATCTGGTGCCAAAGCCCCTTGTCTGATCAGTGTGTGTGTGTGTGTGTGTGTGTGTGTGTGTTCGTGTGTATCTTTCATTCTTCTCCACTAAGCTCTCAGGTTCTCCATGCCAGGGACTATTTATATCTCATGACCTTGATGCTTACAGTGCTTGACATGTGGAGGGGATGCTTTAAATGTCAGATGAAACATATACAATCAGCTAATGGATAACTTGAACAGATAAGAAAGCATGTTCCCTACCAGGACACTGGATAGACAAAGGCACAAAAGCCTAAGAAACCCTGTGGGAAAAGCAGAGTTAAAATGCCTCCTTAAGTGGTTAGCTTATCACTAGGGGCAGGTTAGCCAGTATGAAAAGTAGTCTGTTGAATAAGTATAATCATTGCTCATTCTTCTTCAGCAGCTCGAATCCCTTTCCCACACCTTGCCTCATAGAGCACGTGCAAGTTTAAATGCCTGAAATGCTTTGCTAATCTCCCAGAGACTCCATTTTGATGAGATGGAGCCAGGATAAGAATGTGTTTGTCTTTAAAACAAGGACAGATGGCAAATTGATAGCACTATGAAATGACCACAGGGCTTAACACTGGTGCTGAAAGTCTACCAGACAACAGATGCAATGCTTAAGTTTATGGAGAGGGTTTGGTTTCAAAAATCCCAATGAATGTGGAAGTGTCTGAGAAACAGTAAGACTGATTTTGCTACTCCACTGCAGCACTTGGGACCCTCCAGGAGAAGGAACAGTTCGGTGGAAGGCAGTGGTAGAATAACCAATTGTTCTGTTTTTCAGAGCACGCTCCCTTCTTCCTTCCAGCCCTTCATTGCCACCAGGATGCTTGCTTCCTCAGTATGAGCAAGCCGGAAGGAAATGTAACTGGAGCCCTCCCTCAGGATTGGCCAAGAGCCAAGGCAGTCAGATCCTCCACTGGCTGGCTAGAGAGGCAGGCGCAATGGTCTCCTAGCACCAGGAGTGCACTCATCACCTTTTTCCACCATGGGGATTTGGTCACTTATAATGCATTCTTTTCATAGGTAAAAATAATTGACATCCTTCTCTCCTACGCAGTTCCCAGCTCCTCTTCCCTCATCACCCAGTCTCACCCGCCCTCTCCCAAACACTTTGTTGATTTTCATTAGCTCTGAACTAAGGAAAATGTGCTGCCTGACTGGAAGATATTACACCAGGGAAGCAACATTTCCAAGCTTAATTACTCGCCTCTATAAAGATGCTTTCTAAATTAAGCCAGTGTGTTTCGCAGCATCTTGAACACTTCTTCCTGGGGGAAGATAGAGTGAATCTCCTACTATAGAACAGCAGAGAAGGAAGCAGCCATCTTCCTCACAGTAGCTCAGAACCTCCTCTGGGCCTGGTCCGCCCTGCTCTAAGGTCTGCTGGGTCAGAAGAGGCAGGAGATGTTGGCCCTCTCACAAGAAGAGTAAGCGCACCATGGGCTGGTGCTAGGAGGCATGTGGAGGAAGAGGCAACCCCATACACTCCATGTCAGCACAGCAGTATTTGTATGCCTTGGCTTGGCTGGGCAGCCCCTGAGAAAATTTGAGTATTTAGATTTGCAAGAGTGCCTCTCTGTGTTAGTAATAAACAATAATTAATAATGATAATAAATAGATTCCCACCTTGGACAGATATAAAGAACAAGGTTAACAGAATGTATTAAGAAAACTCTCTCACCAGACCAATAAAATAATAGACACACATACTTGCTGCTGGCAGCGAGATGAGAACAAATGGTACCTTATTCATAGCTGGTAGAAATGTGAGTCAATTGTCACAGCTGTACTGGAAGGCAATCTGGCCAGAGCTATTGAACTGAACAAGACAGACTTGCTCAGAGAGGCCTTTGCTGACCATCCTACCTAAGGTAGCACATCTCCAGAGTCTCTATGTGCATATTGTTTTATTTTATTCACAGCATTTCCTACTATCTGAAATTATCTATACAGAATACCAAAGAGTTGGTGTATGTCTTCTTCTTCTTCTTTCTTTAAAGAATGTTTTCTTTTTTATCTTTAGTGAAGTGTAATTTATATACAAGAGTATTTATTCCTTTGAAGTGCACTCATCATTGATGAGTTTTGGAAAAATGTATATCTTATGCAACCATCACCACAATCAAATTTTAGGATCTTTCCTACACCCTGGAAAATTGTAGACAATCATAGTTGAGTTTCCCTTTTTTAAAAAATCTAATCTGCCAATCTGTATCTTTTGATTGGAGTGTTCAGTACATTCACAGTGAGTGTGATAGTTGACATGTTTGGATTTAAATGTGCCCTTTTGCTATTTTATATGTCTGATCTCTCTTTTGTTCCTCTGTAATGGCTTTACTCCTTACATTGTACTACATAAATACCTTTTATCATACCATTTTAACTCTTCTACTGACTTTTAGTTATATTTCTTTGAATTATTTCTGGTGATTACTCTGGAAATTAAAATATGCGTCTTTATCTTATCATAGTCTACTTTAAGTAAATACTTAATTACTTTTTTTTTTTTTTTTTTTTTTTGCGATACTGGGGGTTGAACCCAGGGCCTCACGCTTGCTTGCTTTGCAAATCCTGTACCACTGAGCTGTACCCTCAGCCCATTATTTTACTTTTTAAGACAGGGTCTTGCTAAATTACACAAACTGTCTCTGGTCTTGAACTTGCAATCCTCCTATCTCCACCTTCTGAGTCGCTGGAATTACAGGCATGTGCCATCGTGCCTTACTTGAATTACTTTTAATAAAATATAGTTCATTTGTCCCAGTATAGTTCCATTCTACTCCCTCCCTTGTGTTATTATTATCATATATGTTGCCCTTTCAGTCCAAACGACTTCCTTTGATGTTTCTTGTAGCACGGGTCTGCCAGTACTGACTTCATTTTTTCTTATCTAGATATATTTTTATTTTGCTTTCATTTTTTAAGAATAATTTCATTGGCTATAAAATTCTTGGTTGTTGAATGATATGGCACCTACCCATGATCATAGCAACTTGGGAGGCTGAGGCAGGAGGATCATGAGTTTGAGACCAGAGGCTGCCTATATAACTTAGCAAGATCCGGTCTGAAAGTGAAAAATAAAAAAAGGGGCTGGGAGTGCAACTTAGTGGTAAAGCAATTGCCTAACATACATGAGGCCCTGGGTTTAATCACCCAGTAATGAAAAAAATCTGGATTTGTTTTGCAGTTTCAAAATGTTTTTCCAATATATTTTGACTTCCATTTTTTATGATAAGAATCTAGCTATTAACTGTATCATTAATGGCTATATGTGATTGTCATTATTCTCTTGCTGCTTTCAGCAGTTTGAATGTGTTGCATTTAGGTGTGCTCGTGTGTGTGTGTGTGTGTGTGTGTGTGTGTGTGTGTGTGTGTGTTTATAGTGCTGGCAGACATTAAGCATTTTGGACCTGCAAGCAAATGTTTTCCCCAAGTTTGGGAAGTTTTACATTATTACTTTGTCCAATATTACTTTTTTATTTTTCTGTTTCTTTCTCTGTCCTTCTGAAACTCTAAAAACCCATGTGATGAACTACTTCCTATTTACCATAGAGTTCTCAGTGTCTGTTCATTTTTCTTCCATGTTTTCTTCCCTGTGTTTGGATCTACAGTCAAATTCACTGATTCTTTCCTTTGCTTTCTCACATCTGCTGTCAAAACCATCTAGTAAAATTTTAATTTTAGTTAGAATACTCTTTAGCTTTAGAATTTCCACTTGAGCCAGGTTTGGTGGTACACTCCCTTAATCCTAGCACTAGGGAGGATGAGGCAGAAGGATAGATAGTTTGAGGGAAGCCTAGGCTGCATTGTGAAACCTTGTGTCAAACAACAACAACAACAACAATAACAACAACAACAAAGCATTCCCATTTGATTATTTTATACTTTCCATTTCTGTGTTAAAGCCTGTATCCATTCATTATTGTTATTGAACAATCATTAATATCACAAGCAAGAAAATTTTGCTGAAGATCATTAAAAGTGACTGCAGCAGTATGTAGACAAGGAACTACCAGAAAATCCAGCCAGATTCAGAAGAGGGCATGGAATCAGGGACATCATTGCTGGTGTCAGATGGATAGTAATCAAAAGCAGATAACACCAGAAAGAGATCTATCTATGTTTTATTCATTATGCAAAGCCATTTAACTATGTGGGTCACAACAAATTATGGATAACATTGAGAAGAATGGGAAGATTAGAGCACTTAATTGTACTCATGAGGAATCTGTACATGGCCCAGGAGGCAGTTGTAGGAGCACAAGGAAACACTGCTTGGTTTAAAGTCAGGAAAAGTGTGCACTAGGGCTATGTCCTTTCATGGTACCTACTCAATCTCTATGCTGAGCAAATAATCTAAGAAGCTGGACTTTATGAAGAAGAACATGACACCAAAATGGGAGAAAGACTCATTAACAACCTATGTTATGCAGATCACACAGCTTTGCTTAGTGAAAGTGAAGAGGATCTGAAACATTTACTGATGAAGATTAAAGAACATAGCCTTCAGTATGGATTGTGACTCAGTATCAAAAAAAACAAAAATCCTTACAACTGAGTCAGTAAGCAGATTCATGATAAATGGAGAAAAGACTGAGGATGTCCAAGATTTTGCTTTACTTGATTCTACAGTCAACACTCCTTGAAGCAGCAGTCAAGAAGGCAAAAGATGCATTGCATTGGGAAAAACTGTTGCAAAAGACCTCTTTAAAGTGCTGAAAAGTAAAGATGTCACATTAAAGACGAAGGTGCACCTAACTTATGCCATGGTATTTTCAGTTGTATCATATGCTTGTGGAAGCTGGGCAGTGAATAAAAGAGAAAGGAGAAGAATTGGCGCTTTTGAATTATGGTGCTAGAGATGAATATTGAATAAACCATGGATTGCCAAAAGAACCAACTGATCTGTCCTAGAAGAAGTGCGACCACAGTGCTCCTTGGAAGTAAGGATGTCTAGACTGCATTTTATGTATTTTGGACATGTCAGGAGGGTCCCATCCCTAGAGCAGGACATCATATTTGGGAGAGTGGCAGGTCAACAACAAAAAAGGAAGACCCTCAACTAGACAGATTGACACAGTGGCTGAAACAATTATCTTAAACATTAAAAAGATCATCTGCATGGCACAGTGTCAGGGAGTGTTTCATTCTGCTGTACTTTGGGTCACCATGAGTCAGACCTGATTCAACATCACCTAACAACAACAACAATCCATTCATTATTAGTACATTTTTCTTTATTTCTTTAAATAAATATCCTTTGACTTTTTGAATATACTTAAAGCAATTCCCTCAATGTATTTGTCTATTCAACCCAAACTCTGTTTACTTGGAATCTGTTTTTATTGATGTCAGTTTTTCCCAAGTGTTGGTAATACTTTCCCATTTCTTTGCATGTCTAGTAATTTGGGGTTGAAATCTGGATATTGTAGATAATACATAGAAGCAACTCTGGATTTTGTTTTATTTTTCTGATGATTTCTTCAATATATATCAAAAAATTAACTGCATATATATTATATATGTATACATATGCATATATATTATATATACATATATATGCATTTAGTTTATCTGAATGAAACTGCAAAATATGTCTCACTTATGGTTTGAAATTGCTGATGTCTTTGATCAGATTTTATTTTAATCTGGCTTGTATAGTTTAGTGATCATGTAATAATTAGTGAAGAGCATGTCTTAGATGCAGCAAGCCAGTAAGGCTTACATTTTCTACCCCCAAGAAAACCAACAAGCCTCTCAGACTTTGGCTTTTCACTAGGCTCTGTGATGTCTCCTTGCACACATATAAGAGTATACAGTAGCAGCCAGACAGGGATGTGTAGAGAATTTATTATTTCAATTCTTCTATGCCTCTTTTGCTTCCAAAAATTTCTTCCTTAAATTCCTAGCAGTTTTTCTACCAGCTTTGGCCAAACCTGTCACTTTTTGCAGGCAGAGCTGCAGAGTTTTCCTACAGAGCTGTGGGTGATAGGAAAACCCCAGACAAGAAGGCTACAAACACTCTATTTTGTGGCAGAAAGTCACCCAGCCTTTCATATTGCCATTCCTAGAACTAGAGTTTTAGATTTGTTTTTCCTGGTATTACTTTCCTGTGCTGTGTTGGTGCTTTTCTGTGGGCCTCTAACCAGGGAACCTCTTCTCTGCTCAGGATTTGCTAGAAAAGCTCTTGGCACATTTCTTCATGCTTCATACTTAAGTATGCGGGGTAATGACCATCATTCATGAGAGATTATGACTTCATTCCTTCATAAAGATCTCATCTCCTAGTATCATCACATTGGGGTTAGGATTTCAACATATGAATGGGGAGGGGACACAAACATTCAGGTCATACAATCTAGCAGGCCCTATGGGGTTGGGGTGTTAATGGCAGGAAAAGATACAGTGTGGGATGATAGGAGCATCCCAGCACAGGCCCCTGGGGTTCTGGATCAAGGTCTTCCCATTGGCAAATTACATGATTTTTGAGAGGGAGTTCATGGGATGATGTTTGGCCCCAGAAGAGGGTGAATGGTTGGCTTTTTGGAGCACAATGACTCTGAAGCTTAGTCTATCAGACCTGTGAAGTCATAAAGTCAGACAAGCCCAGAACTGGTCTATTTGTAAGCTAGAAATATTGCACATTTAAGCCTACCTAAGGCCAGAGGGCAGAAGTGAAGTGCCTGAGAAGGTTCCCACACTCTCCTGTCACTCCCTAGGAGACAGCAGCACCCATCTCCTAGCTCACACTTGTGGCTGCAGGGAGGACTTCGGATGATCAGCTGAGGAAGCAGGAAAAAGACTGACCTTTATAGTTGCGTTGACTCAGCATGAAGAAGCAAGCTGAAAACAGACAGTGCTGTACTCCATCCGCGTGCCAGGGTGACCTTGAAGAGCAGTGAAAAGAGAAAATCTTCCAAGTAGGTGGAGCTGCAAGTGACACCTCTAGTCATTTACTTTGAGTGGAAGGAAAAGTAGCCAGAAGCACATATATCATGTTCATGGCTAGTGTCCAATGGCAGGATGGATGGTCAGGGGCCTGGAAGGAAAACAAACGGAAGATCAGAGAGGAGTTGTGCGGGGTGCAGGCTTGTGTATGGACACATGGGAGTGGGAACAATGTGTGAAGAGTTTTGTATCATACTTTAACGCCCACCAGAAAACATTCAACAGAAAACCAGTGAATAACAAAGTAAACAAAATGAATCGCTCAGTGCCATTGCCACACCAAAATTGGAAGCATGGGTACATAGACACAGTTGCCATGGCTGCAGAGAGGGAAGCAGCTGTCCATGGAACCCATTTCATGGCAGGTAATTTGTGGGAAAGGTCCCCTGGCCATGGAGCCCACTGGAAGTGCCATGCGCTACACCATGTGGTGTCCGGCGCACAGTGGCAGGCAGTCTCACAGAACACAAGAATGGCCTACTGAAATCACAGCCTGGGCTCCTGCTTGCCAAGGCCAATCTAGGTACTGCTGCTTCCCAAAGTACCAGCTAACAGCAGCCACCAGTGCTTAGCCTTCAACATTGCACTATTCCTAAAGGAGGCCAACCCGCTACATCACGGCAGGTATAACACTTGGGGACCTTTCCATCTTGGAAGGACCAGTAGCTTTCCTTACAGGGATGCCTATTCTGCTTATGAATTTGTCTTTCCTACCTGCATAGCTTCACTTAGCCCGATGACCCAGAGGCTTATAGAATGTCTGATGCACAAGCGTGGAAACCCACAAAGCAAGCTGTCCAGAGGGCTTGACAGCAAAGGATCTGTATCATTGTACAAATGATACACTGTACAACTGAGTCTATCACATGTGGGACCATAGAGTGGAAAGCAGTCTCACAGGGCACAGGAAGACGTACTGAAATCACAAAGGGCAAGGCTCTGCAAGGCTGGATGTCATTCCTTAGAATGAGACCTATATATGGTACTACCTTCCCTATAAGAAGAATGTTGTTGTTGTTGTTAGGTGCCATTGAGCTGGTGACTGACTCATAATGACCCTCCACACAACAGGCAGAACAGTATTGTCAGTGCTTCTCTGCTTCAATGGCTGAAAGGAAGGATATGAGTCCTGAAAACAAAAGACGGAAGTAGGGGTGGCTCCATTTGCCATTACACCCAATGACCCATTGATAAACCTGTGCTTCCCCACGCCCACCTCTGAGCACTGCACTCAGAGATCCCGGTCTCTACAGGGGCTACTTTCTTGCCAGGTCACAGAGCAAATGTCCTGCTGACTACAAGTTATTGTTCCTGCCAGGACACATTGGTCCCCTGATCCAACAGGGAAACAAAAGGACTCATCCTCTTGGAAGAATTGGAGGATAGTAGCCAGTTCTCACACAAGAAAGCCTGAGAAGGATGTGTATGGAACCCAGCTAATCCACTTGAACACCACCTGGAATTCTTGTGTCCAGTCTTCACCAGGAGTGGACATATTCAGTGATGCCAGCCCTAAGAATTCTCAAACTTCTGGGTCATGAAGGTTTTGGCCACACCAACAGCTGACCTACTAATATCTGCAAAATAGTTAGCCAAAGGACAGAGAGGATGCATACCAGTTGCAGCTTTATGACTAATTGCAGCAACAAGTCTCTCTATCTCACTAATGTCAGTCTTCTAAGTTTTCTCTGAATGAAGGGGCCCAGAGTTGCCCCCTGAATATACATAAAGAAGAGCATCTGTGCAGCACAAAGCGGGGTCTGTGGCAGCCATGGAGGCCCATCATTCAGATTTCCTTGCAGGAGGGTCCATTGTGGATTTTAGTCACTTCCCCTCTGTATTCACCATAACTTCATGCCTAGGCTATATGTTCCCTGGCTGCTGCCAGCCAATAACTGAGCATCATGGAGAATCTGTTTTGGCCCAATGCCAGACACATTCAGTGGGCAAGCTCTGTTCAGGGACTCCTCAGCTCCAATAAAGACTCTTTCAGAACTCTGTTATAAAATCTACACAATTTTTGCTTCCCTCTCTCCCTTCACAGGTGTCAAACTTGCACAGCAGCCTCAGAGATGGCTCAACTTCCTAAGGCCCCCTCCCCTTTTATCCTTCATAGGTGGTCCCCACACTAAATTCCTTGCATATCTAATTTCACCTTGCTTTCAACTTTTCAGGGAACACAAACTAGCACTGTTACAAGGTAAATTTTCATTACAATATGAACTGATATAATATTAGTTCAAGAAACAGTAAGTAAAGGACACACATTGTATTTCCTAGAGCAACTACTAACAATATAAAAGAAAGGCATATAGCTAAAATGTCTGTTGGCAAAGTAAAATGGAATAAGTTTTTAAAACCCTCAGGCAGTCCAAGAGAAGTCAAGGGAAGAAAAACAAAGAAACTAAGAAAGAAGGGATACATAGAAAAGCAGCACCAAGATGATAGAATAAAACCCAATCATGATGATGAATATAAACGAACCAAATACTCTAGCTAATTTTTTAAATTTATAATTGTTAGTGGAGTACAGAATAAAAAGTCATTTGCTGTATCAATTGTGCAACTATTAAATCACTTTTGTTTACATACTCATCATCTTACATAATTTACAGAAGAGTATAAACTGAAGAAGGAAAAAGAAAAAAGTAGGAATATTAATTAATATGCTATGAAACTTGTATGCTGTCATGGGTTATATTCACAATGATTTTTTTGTTCTTATAATTGTATCCTGTATTTTGAGGTTTTCCTCTCCTTCTTTAACCCTCTGGGCTGGAGTTTAGCTTAGTTGGTAGAGCACTGCTCTGCACTCTGTGAGGACCTGGGTTCAATCCCCAGCACTGAAAAAATGGGAGAAGGATGTGGCAATCCACTCCTGAACACAATCCTGAAACCATCAGCCATTGAAAACCCTTTGAGAGTCGCAATGAGTCGGATTCAACTCAATGGTACCTAACAACAACAACAACTTTACTCCTGTACAATATTTCCCATCCCCTCCCTACCCTCCCCAACCTCCACTTCTACCTGCTGATCCTTTCCTTTGTTCTTTCTGATCTGCTAGTATTTTCCCTTCTTAGATAGGTGGGATTGTTCTTGTATGTATATCTAAATATGTATCATTATTTTTTTTTCTTTAAGTTAGATTTAGCTGCCACATATGAGTGAGAACATATGGTATTTCTCTTTTTGAATCTGGGTTAATTCACTTAAAATGATATTCTCCAGTTCCGTCCATTTTGCTGCAAATGGCATAATTGCATTCTCCTTTATCACTGAGTACTATTCCATCAGGTGTGTGTATATATACCACAATTTTTCAGTCCACTCCTCTGCTGTGGGACATTCAGGTTGATGCCATACCCTTGCGATTGTGAAAACTGTTGCATTAAATATGGAAGTGCCAGTATCCCTGTGATATGATGACTTATCTTCCTTTAGGTATATTCCCAAGGAGTGGTATAGCTAGGTCACATGGCAGTTCTATTCTTAGTTTTCTAAGGTGCCTCAGTGGCAGCCCACTCCTAAAACAATCAGCCATTGAAAATCCTATGGATAGCAGATAAGCACTAGCATAGTGCTGGGCATGGCACGTGGGAGTGTTTTGTTCTATTATATATACGGTTGCTATGAGTAGGACCTAACTTGACAGCACCTAACAACACAACAATGACTAAGGATTTGGAAAATTTTTTCATGTGTTTCTTGGCCATTCATATTTCTTATTTTGAGAACTGTCTGTTCAGTTCTATTGCCCACTTATTTATTGGGTTATTTTTTATTTTGGTGTTTGATTTCTTAAGTTTTTTTGTATATTCTAGAAATTAGTCCTCTATTAGATGTGCAGGATGCAAAGATTTTCTCCCATTCTGTGGGCTCCTCCTTTACTCTGTTAATTGTTTCCTTTGCTGTACAGAAGCTTTTTAGTTTTATGTAATTCCATTTGTTGATTCTGGTTTTATGTTGAGGTCTCTGACCTATTTTGAGTTGACTCACATACAGATTGAGAGATATGGATCTATTTTCTTTCCTCTGCAAATGAATATCCAATTTTCCCAGCTCCACTTATTGAAGAGGCTATAGTTTCTCCAATGAACATCCTTAGTCCCTTGTCAAAGATCAGGTGGCTGTAGTTACGTGGGTGTATCTTTGGGTGTTCAGTACTTTTCCCTTGATCTTCCTGCCTATTTTTGCCAGTACCAAGCTGTTTTTGCCACTATGGCCCTGTAATACAGTTTGAAGTCAGGTATTGTGGCATCTCCTGCACTGTTTTTGCTGTTTAGGAGTGATTCAGCTATACATGGTCTTTTGTGCTTCCATATGAATTTTAGGATTTTGTTTTTCTATTTCTGCACAGTCTGTCATTTGAATTTTGATGGTGACTGCATTAAGTCTGTAAATCCCTTTTGGTAATATAGCTATTTTCACAATATTAATTCTTCTAATCCATGAACAAGAGAGATCCTTCCATCTTCTAGTATCTTTTGCTATTTCTTTCTTTAATGCTATGAAGTTTGCATTGTAGAGGTCTTTAGGGTCTTTGGTTAAATTGATTCCTAAATATTTAATTTTTTAGTAGGCTACTGCGAATGGAACTGTTGTCTTAATTTCCTTCTCCTCCTGTCCTTCTCCTCCTTCCTTTACAGGAAGGTTACTGATTTTTGAGTGTTAATTTTGTATCCTGTTACTTTGCTGAAGCAGCTAATTAGCACTAAGAGTTTTCTAGTGGAATTCTTAGGACCCTTTAGATATAGGATCATGTCATCTGCAAATAAGGATGTTAACCTCTTCTTTCCCTATTTATATTCCTTTAATTTCTTTCTGTGGGCTGGGATTTAGCTCAGTTGGTAGAGCGCTGCACTGCAGTCTCTGAGGTCCCAAGTTCAATTCCCAGTACCACAAAAATGGGAGAAGGGCCTGGCAATCCCCTCCCAAGGCAATCCCGAAATAGTCAGCCATTGAAAACCCTGTGAGGGTCGCTATGAGTTGGATACCGACTCGACGGCACCTAACAATAACAACAACAATTTCTTTCTATTGCCTGAGTGCTCTGGCTAGGACTTCAATAATGGCAGTGAATAAGAGAGGAGAGAGTGGACATCCTTGTCTTGTTCCTGATCTTAGAGGGAATGCTTTCAATTTTTCCCCATTTAATATAATGTTGGCTATAGATTTCTCATAGATGGCCTTTATAATGTTGAGATAAGTTCCTTCCATGCCTAATTTCCTCAAGACTTTTATCATGAATGTATATTGCCCTTTGTCAAAGGCCTTCTCAACATCCATTGAGATGTCATGTGATTTCTGTCTGCAAGTCTCTTGATATGTTGTTACATTAATTGATTTTCATATGTTGAACAAGTCTCACATCTGTGGAATGAAGCCCACCTGTCCATGGTGTATGATCTCTTTTATGTGTTGCTGAACTCAGTTGGCCAGAATTTTATGGAGAATTTTTTGCATCAATGTGCATCAGAGAAATTGGTCTTTAGTTCTCTTTCTTTGTAGAGTCCTTATCTGGTTTTGGTATCGGGGTGATACTGGTTTCATAGAATGAATTTGGAAGTATATCTTCCTTTTTTATTTTATGAAATAATTTGAGGAGAATAGGTATTAATCTTTCTTTGAAGGCTTGATAGAATTCAGCTGTGAACCCATTAGGACCCTGGCTTTTCTTTGCTGGGGAGTCTTTTACTACTGCCTCTAATTTAATGGTTATAATGGGTCTGTTTAATTTGCTTATGTCCTCAGGACTTACTTCTGGTAATTCATACATAATAAGGAATTTATCCATTTCTTCTGTATTTTTGTTTTCTGGGGAGCACAATTTCTCAAAGTAGTCTCTGATGATCTTCTGGATTTCATTAGTATCTGTTGTTATGTCCTCTTTATCATCTCTGATTTTTAACAATTTGGACCTTTTCTCTCTTTCTTTTGGTGAGTCTGTCCAAATACTCCAGTTAAAAGGCAGAGATTATCAGACTGAATAAGAAGGAAATATACACTTGTATGTTGTTTATGAGAGTTTTAAATATAAAGACATGAAAAATAAATGATAACAAATGCTGGTGAGATTGCAGAGAAAAAGGAATATTTTTATGCTGCTAGTGGGACTGTAAACTAGTTCAGCAACTTTGGAAATCAATATGGAGGTACCTTAGAAAACTAAGAATAGAACTGACATATGATCCAGCTATACAACTCCTGGGAATATACCCAAAGGAAGATAAGTCATCATACCACAGGGGCTCCTGAACTTCCATATTTAATGCAGAACTCTTCACAATCTCAAGAGTAGGAAACCAACCAAGAATTCCATCAACAGAGGAGCAGATTGAGAAATTGTGGTATATATACACAATGGAATATTACCCAGCAATGAAGAAGAATGAAATTATGCCATTTTCAGGAACTTGATAGAACTTGAAAACATCATCTTAGGCAAACAGTACCAAAAGTGAAATAACATATGTTCTCACTCATGTGGGAGCTAAATCTAACTTAAAGGAAGAAAAATATCTATACATATGTAGATATATAAAAATGAACAATAATACTTATTTGAGAAGGGAAAATATAAGCAGAGTAGAAAGAAGAGGGGAGGAATCAGCAGGTAGGGGAAGGAGGAAAAGGGAGGGGAGACAAAGTAGAAGGGAAGAGGGAAGAGGAAAATCTCAAAACATATGACACAACTATATGAATACATGGGAAAAATAGGAGAAAGGAAAGAAAAAAGCAATGAGAGTATAACCCATGATTGCACATGATTTTTATTATATATTCATTAAAATTCCTACTTTTTTCTTTCTCTTTTCTTTTCTCCTTTAGTTTATATGGTTCTGTAAAATATGTAAGTTGATGAAAGTATAACCAAAAGTGATGTAATAGTTGCATAATGGATATAGCAAGTCTTATTACTCTGTACCCCCACCAACATTATAAATAAATGAAAAAATAAAGATATGAAAAGTTGAAAATAAGAAATGAAACAATTATACCATGCAAACACTAATTACAAGATAGCTGATGTGACTTTATTAATACCAGACAAAATAAATTTCAAGTCAAATAGCAATACTGAAATAACAAGGGACATTTCATGATGGTAAAAACAGACAATTCATTAAGAAGGCAAAAGCAAAACCCCCAAACAAGTAAAACCAAATTAAAGTTAAACAAATTCATAATCCTGGGTAGAAGTTTTAACATTCCTCTTTCAGGAACTGAAATAACAAGTAGACTGAAAATCCAAAACAATATAGCACTGGAGTTTGAAAACTACAGCCTGGGGGCCCAGTTTGGCTATCTTGTGTGTTCATGGTGGGTTTGCCCTGCAGAGGCAAAGTTGAGCAGTGCCGTAGGGAGTATACAGCACACACAGTTGAAAGCATTTACTTTCTAACTTGTTATGGGAAAAGTTTACTGATTTCTGTTGTAAAGGTTTGAATAACCCAGTCAACCACCTTAATCTAGATGACTTTTACATCACCCAACAATCACAGCATCCACATTCTTTTCAAATGTCCATGGAACAATGTGCTTAGCAGTATAAAACAAGATTTAATACATTTCAAGTGGGTATATGTATATTGTGTCCCCACAATGTAACTGAGTTAGAAATTAATAACAAAAGCATGTCTATAAATCCCCTCAATTATTTGTAAATTTAGCAGTACATTATCTAAATTATCCATAGGTTAAAGAGGAAATCATGCAGGCAATTAGAAAATATTTTGAACTGAGTAGAAATAAGAGCAAAATTAATGTCAAAATTTATGAGATGCTGCTATAGAAATCCTTGCAAGGGAATTTACAGCATTACATGCTTCTACTACAAATAAGAAAGTATAAATTCTGAACTTCACCTAAAAAGCTAGAAAAAGAAGAGCAAATTAAACCAAAATTAGTAGAGTATAAAAATATAAAAGCAATGTGGAAATTGATTTTAAAAAATGAGCATACAAATAATTGGCTAAATCAACAAAGTTGAAGTAGCTTCAGTGGAAAAGAGTATTGAAACAGACAAACTGAGCAAGGTGGATTGAGAATAAAAAATTAGCAATATTAGAAATGAGAGGGGACATCACTACAGCTCCTATAGACATTGAAAGGATAATAAAAATACTATGAACAAAATTTAATGTCAATAAATTTGGCAGTTTAGAGGAAGCATACAAATGTATTGAAATAGCAGAACTAGCACAAGAAAAAATGCAAAATATGGATAGTTACAAATCCATTGAAATTGAATTTATAATAACCTTCACAGAAAGAAAACTCAACTACATAGCTTCATTGGTGACGTCTACACAACATTTAAGCAAGAAATAATGTGAACCTTCCCTTAAGTGTCAGAATGGAGAGAAGAGGATACCTCTTGAATCATTTTATGAGGTTAGCAAAACCACACCAAAAGCTGATGAAGACACTAAAGAAAAATATTTACAGATTTTATAAACCTAAATGCAAAAATCCTTATTAGCACTGCAATTTGAATCAAGCAATATATAAAGATAATACTTCAAGACCAAGTGGGGATTGTTCTAGGATGTTAAAGTTGATTTAACACTAGGAAATCAATAAAGGAAAGTCAGCACATTAAGAGAGTCCAGGAAAAAAGTTATGATTAGCTCAACATATGTAGAAAAAGCATTTGGCTCCAATCCAACGTCTATTCATGATAAAAGTAAAGGCTTTCAACAAACTAGACATAAAAAGAAACCTCAACATGATAAAGACCTCAGACAAAGCCACATGTGGTGGCACATGCCTTTAATCCCAGTGATTCAGGAGATAGAGGTAAAAGGATTGCAAGTTTGAGGCCAGAGGTAGCCTGCATAACTTGGCAGCACCTTGTCTCTAAAATACAAAGTAAAAACTGGGCTGAGGGTACAGTTCCGTGGCTGAGTGCTTGCAGAAAGCCTTTGTGAGACCCTGAGTTCAATTCCCCAGTACCACAAATCAATTAATTAATTCATTAAGAAAGCCATAGCCAAGATAACCACAATTAACATAATATAAATAAAGTAAAATTGAATGTTCCCCCACTAAGGTCAGAACCAAGGTAAGGATGTCTGTTCAAATATACTATGTGTACTCAATTTTATACTGGAGATCTTAGCCTACAAAAAAAGGAAAAATAAAGAAAAGATTAAAGGATTGGGGAAAAAGTAAAACTGTCTTTTTTTATAAAAGAGATAGATAATCTAATTGCAAAGGAATTTACCCCAAACTATTAAAATTAATAAGTGAATTTAGCAAAGTCAAAATACAAAGACAGTATATAAAAATCAATTGTATTCCTATATAGTAGGAATACATATATATATACAATATATAGTAGGACTAAAAAATGGAAAGTGAAATACAAAAGTTTGTATTTATATTTATAGTATATTACAATGTTTAAAATATGGAGAAATTAATTTACCAGAAGAGCAAGACTTATATGCTGAAAACTATAACTTATAAAAGACCATTGAAACAAAGAAGACAAAGCATTAGAAACCTGCATCGTATTCATGGATGAGATTCAATATATTAAACAATCATTTCTCCCCAATTTAATCTAGAGATTCAGTATAATCCCTATTAAAATTCCAGTCGATATTTTTTTTCTGGTAGAAATTGTCAATACTAAAACTTAGATCAAAACAAAAAGGATAGAATAGTGGAAACAATCCTGAAAAAAATAAAGAGAAACTAAGACAGCTGATATTGACTTAAGAGTAGACAAATCAATGGTGGAAACTAGGGTCCAGATGTAGATCTATACCTATAGGGTCAACTGGTTTTCTAGAAAGACATCATAGCGATTCAAAAGGGAAAGGAAAGTCTTGCTCACAAATGATGAGCAAACAACAGGTTGGCTGTCCAGCAAAAATGAACCTTAACTCCTGCCTCACACCATACATGAGAATTGATCTGTGATAGATCATAGTCCTAAATTTAAAGGCTAACTTCATAAAGTTTCTTGAATAAAACATAGGAGATGATGGGTGCTGAGCCGCACATCATAATCTCGAAACTAGGGAGGTTGAGACAGGAGGACTGCAAGTTGGAGACCAGAGGCAACCTGAGCAACTTAGCAAGACCTTGTCTCAAAATAAAATATAAAAAAAGGGGCTGCTGGGGGTGCAACTCCATGGTAGAGTATTTGCCTAGCATGTGAGAGACCTCAGTTGAACACCCTAGTACCAGATTTCAAAAAGAAAGAAAAAGAAAGAGAAAGAATGAAAGAAAGAAAGAAAAGAAAGAAAATAACTTTGTGAATTTGATATAATGAAATAATTTTTTTCAGAGAGTACACAATAAACACTAACTCTTAAAAAAAGAGGGGCTGGGATTTAGCTCAGTTGGGAGAGCGCTGCGCTGCAGTCTCTGAGGTCCTGAGTTCAATTCCCAGCACCACAAAAATGGGAGAAGGGCCTGGCAATCCACTCCCAAGGCAATCCCGAAACAGTCTGCCATTGAAAACCCTATGAGGGTCGCTATGAGTCGGATACCGACTCGACAGCACCTAACAACAACAACAACAATTTAAAAAAGAATTTATAAATTAGGCTTCAACATCAAAAACTTCTGTCAATGAAGTCTAAGTGGAAGTTTTCTATTTTACTTTATTTTATTTTTTGGTATTGGGGGTTGAACCCAGGGCCTCGCGCCTGCATGCTTTGCAATGCTGGACCACTGAGCTGCACCCCCAGCCCCTTTTTTTTTTTTTTTTTTTACTTTTTGAGACAGGGTCTTGCTAAATTACGCAGATTGCCTCTGGTCTCGAATTTGCGATCCTCCTGCCTCTGCCTCCCGTGTCACTGGGATTACAGGCATGTGCCACTGCCCCTGGCTTAGTTTTTTATGTTGATTGACACATTTACTTTCTGACAAAAGATTTATAATCAGAATATTTAAACAACTTCTTTATGTTGATAATTTAAAAAATATAAAAATTGGCCAGAATTGAATAGTCATTTCACAAAAGAAAATAGACAAAATATATGCATGCACATGAAAATAGGGCCAATGTTACTGATCATCAGAGAAGCTCTAATTAAAATCACAGTGTGAATTCAATTCACATCTACTAGAAGGGTTAAAACTAGAAAGATTAATAGCACCATATATTAGTGAGAATAAATAGTGCCAGTACCGTTCCTTTTAAAAATTGCCTGGCTTTTTCTCATAAAATTAAACAAACACATATCCTATAATCCAGCAATTTCATCCTTAGATATTTACCCAGAGAAATGAAAACATATGCCTGAAAAAACTCTTGCTCAAGAATAGTCATAGCTGCTTTAGTCATGATCAACAAAATCTGGAAAAACTGTCTACTAACAGAATAGACAAGTGATACATTCATAACTGTAATCTACTCAGCAACAAAAAAGAAATGAATCACTGAAACCTACAACAAAATGGATAAAGCTCAAAAACATTAAGTTGAACAAAAGAAGTTAGATGTTAAAGTGTGCATACTGCATAATTCTGTTTATACGCAGTCCAAACTAATCTACAGTGATAAAAATCAGAATAGTGGTTGCCTCCAGAAATGTGCAATGGGGATCGCCTGGGAAGGGACACCAGGGAATATTCTGAGGTGATGAAAATGTTCTATATCTTGATTTGGGTTTGGATTAGATGGGCATATACATTTGCCAAAAAATTAGCATACACCTAAGATCTGTGCCTTTCACTACATAAAAATTATCACTTAATTCAGAAGGGTGTGGAATCAAACATGATGTCCATCAACAGAGGAGTGGATTGAAAATTTGTGGAGTATATACACAATGCAATATTATTCAGTGATAAAGTAGAATGTAATTATGTCATTTGCAGTAAAATGGATGGAACTGGAGAATATCATTTTAAGTGAATTAACCCAGACTCAGAAAGGGGAATATGTTCTCACTCATAAGTGGGAGTTAAATCTAACTTAAAGAAAGAATAATAATAATATATATCTAGATACCTATAAATGAACAATCATACCTATCTAAGAAGGGAAAATACTTGCAGATCAGAAAGAATGGGGGAGGGGGTCAATGGGTGGGAGCAGAGGTTGGAGAAGGAGGGAGGGGTAGGGAAAATATTGCAGAGCAGTAAAGAGGAAAAGGAAAATCTCAAAATACAGAATGCAACTATATGAACACGTGAAAAAAATCAACAAGAATATAATCCATGGTGGCATACGATTTTCATTGCATATTAATTAAAATTCCTACTTTCTTTTCTTCTTTAGTTTATACTGTTCTGTAAATTATGTAAGATAATGAATGTGTAAGCAAAAGTGATTTAATAGTTGCATAATGGATATGTTGCTGTTGTTGTTAGGTGCCATCAAGTCAGTGTCTCATAGTGACCCTCACAGGGTGAATAAGTATACAATAAGTGAAATACTGTTGTTAGTGCTTCTCTGCTATTCATAGGGTTTTCAATGGCAGATTATTTTGGGGGGGTGGGTTGCCAGGTCCTTCTCCCAAGCCTACAGCACCTGCTATTCCTAGGTGGTCTCCTATCCAAGTGCTAACCAGGCTCCACCCTGCTTAGCTTCCGAGATCTGATGGGATCAGACACCACAGTGGTACCACTGCAGGCTATAATCAATATACCAACTGTCTTATAACTCTGTACCCCACTAACATTTATAAATAAAAACAAAACAAAAAATTATTGCTTAATTCTTAGAATGAAAAGAATCAAGGAAATACTGAGTACCTGCTATATTTCCACCATTGTTCTAGGTGCTGAAGATATGTTATTGTGGTTAGGTACTGTCAAGCTGGGTCCAACTCATAGTGACTCTCATAGGGTTTTTCAATGGCTGATTGTTTTGGGATTGCTTCTGGAGTGGAATGCCATGCCCTTCTTTTGTTTTTGCAGTACTGGGGATCTAACTCAGGTCCTCAGAGAGTACACAGCAGCACTCTACTAACTGAGCTAAACCTCAGCCAATTGGGGCTATGTTGTTGCTGTTGTTGTTGTTGTTGTTGTTAGGTGCTGTCAAGTGGGTGTCCTACTCATAGTGACCCTATGTACAACAGATGAAACACTATTGTCAGTGCGTCTCTGCTATTCATAGGGTTTTCAATGGCTGATTGTTTTTTGGGAGTGAATTGCCAGGGCCTTCTCCCAAGCTACAGCACCTGGTATTCCCAGGCAATCTCCCATCCAGTACTAACCAGGTCCGACCCTGCTTAGCTTCTGAGATCTCACAGGATCAGACACCACAGTGTTATAGCTGCAGGCCACTGGGAATATAGCTTATATAAGTTGACAAAAAACATCCCTACCCTTGTGAAGGTTAATTCTAAATTATACATCAGATGCATAAATAAAACTCTGGCATGCTAAGTTGAACAATTGCCATCACAGGTTTCTCCCTGACTTAGAAAGTGTCTCAGGATGTCATACTCCTGCCATCTTTCTACTCTGGTGCAGGAGTTCTCAGCTTGTGGAGACAGGCCAGCCACCTGTTTGGGAAATGATGTGTTGGCATTTGGGATTCCCCATAGGCCAAGATGTGCTAACTGAACTGAAAAGTAGTTCTGGTATAAAACCCCTATGGACCATATTTCACTTCTGTGTAAAACAAGATTCATTCAATTACATGGCTTGAACGGATTCAGGGGCCCTGGCTTGGTTTGGGCAAATGCTTTAGAGGAGACAGCTGTGAGGCTGTCTTGGCTCCTAAGATCTTAATCTTGCTCCTATGCTGACCTATTAAAGGTGTGCTATCCAAAGCACATTTGGCAGAGTTCAAAAAGTACAGGGTGAGCCGGCACAGTGGTGCATGCCTGTAATCCCAGCAGCTCAGGAAGCTGAGGCAGGAGGATTGCAAGTTCGAGACCAGAGGCAGTCTGTGTCACTTAGTGAGACCCTATCTCAAAAAGTAAAAAAGTGGGCTGAGGGTGCAGCTGAGTGGTCCAGCACTTGCAAAGCATGCAAGCGTGGGGCCCTGGGTTCAAACCCCAGTACCACACACACACACACACGCGCACACACACACACACACACACACACACACACACACACACACACACAAAAGTACAGGGAAGAAGAGGCTGCCTGCTAATACAGAATTTTAAAGCTAAGCAGCATCTTGGGCAACTCTAGGCATCCTAGAGGCTGCTGACCTTTTGCAGTTTCTAGGCCCTTGTTTTTCTTTTGCAGTAACTAGCAAACCTGACTTTGGTTGATAGGTCATTAGACTAGGCAGGTTAAGAACTTGTGGAGAATTCATTGACTTTGTGCAGTTTGTTTTTTTTCTTGATTTTTTTTTTCAGTACTAGTTGTTGAACCCATCATGGCCTTACACATGCTAGGCAAGTGCTCTACAGCTGAGCAGCACCCTCAGCCTTTTTTTTATTTTGAGATGGTCTCAGTTAGTTGTGCAGGCTGCCTCGGGCCTCAAACCTGTGATCCTTCTTCCTCAGCCTCCCCAGTCTCTGAGATGACAGGGGTGTACCACTGTGGCCAGCAGCTTGGTACACTTTCTTAAGACCTAGGCAAGAACCCCAGAGTTTGAGAAAAATTCATGGCTGAGATGGCTCTTTGAAGCCTAAAGAAAGTGATGCCAACATGAAGCAAGTGGACTTTCCTAAGTTGCCCTGATGGATGGTAGAGGAAGGAATAAAGACTTGAGAAGGAAAGAACGATGTAGTCAATGTTTTACTGAGGCTGGAAGCCCCACTTGAGGAATGTATTGCACAGGAGAGCCCAGAAGACCCAGCATTTTCTAGGGCTCTCAGAAATGTGCTGCCGAGGCAGGTGGCGGCAGAGGAGAGCTGGGCTCATGGATAGCAATGGAGACAATGAAGTCACAGAGACTAGGTGACAGCACTTAACCACTAGAAGCCAGGGGTCTGCAATATTACAATGATTGGCAGTGTCAGAGGCGGGCCGGAGGTGCTGAAGCACAGAACATTGTGGCGAGGGTCAGTGTCATATTACCCAGGAGATGGAAGCCACCAGTGTTGCTTAATGCAGTCAGGGGAAGGTAAGAACAGAGCAGGAGGCCAAGCAAGGTGGGTTCAATAAAAGGTCACGGTCACTTGTTCTGTTAGCCCTGAGTGAAATTTCTGCTCTGAAGCTAAACTGAACTGACTAAAGAGATGGCCAGTTCCCTAAGTAGAATGGCTCTGCGTCACCATGGCGAGTGCTCACTAAATGATTCCCTCAAGCCTTCTGTAAAGGAGACCTCTGGCTATTTACTTGGGTGACTGTGCACTGGGAAATCAGAATGCCAAAACATTTTGAAAAGTATAGGACTCAGGGTCTGAGTTGACATTGTCACTTAGAGACCCTAAATGTGCCCATACCCCCCTAATGAATGGGGATCTTGCAAGTCTGGCTTACTGCTCACAGGTCTCAGAGACCCATACTTGGTATTTGAAGTAACCCTCACACTGGACACCTGGCCTATGGCTAAGAGCTGGCATGTGGGAAAGGCCATGTGGAAGCCTCTGAAGGTGACCTCCAACGGTGCGTAAATATTGCGCCAGCACAGTGGCATACATTTGGAATCCCAGCAACTGAGGAGGTAGAGGCAAGAGGACTAAAAATGCAAGACCAGACACAGCCTGTGTAATTTAGCAAGATCCTGTCTCAACAACAGCAACAACAAAGTAAAAAATAGGCTGAGGGTGCTGCTCAGTGGTGGAGTGCTTGCAAAGCATGCATAAGGCCCTAGGTTCAACCCCAGAGTACAGAAAAACAACAAGAACAAAACAGTATTGCATTCAAAGTTGTTTTTTTTTTTTTTTTTCAGAATGTAAGAGGTAAGGAGGGGGAGATGGTGGTGGTTAGTGCCACCAGTAAGATCTAAAGATGCAAGGATGGTGGCTCTTATCATATCTAATTATCTCATCTAATCAATCTGGCCCAGAGGACACAGGATGCATCATGGAGAATGGCTGTTGACTGTTGCTGTTGTTAGGTGCCGTCGAGTCAGTATCCGACTCATAGCGACCCTCAAAGGGTTTTCAATGGCTGGTTGTTTCGGGATTGCCTTGGGAGTGGATTGCCAGGCCCTTCTCCCATTTTTGTGGTGCTGGGAATTGAACTCAGGACCTCAGAGACTGCAGCGCAGTGCTCTACCAACTGAGCTAAATCCCAGCCCTGGCTGTTGACTACCAGAAGCTAAACCAGGCAGTAGCCCTGATTATAGTGCTGCATTGACATAGTATCTTGCCACAGAGTTTGAGCAAGTCTCAGGTGTTTGCTATGTGAATACTGATTTGGCTTTCTTTTTTATTCCAACCAAAAAAGGAAGTTCAAAGATAGTTTGCATTACATGGAAGAGACAATATTTATTTAGTGTTGCCTCAGGTCCATGTGAACCATGTCACTCACAGTCATAACACAGCCTGAGTAGATCTGAACTATCCAAGAACCAGGGACCAAAAACAAGAACATACCCTCTTACCATCCATCACTCCCCATGACACACACAGGGATTTTGTGCTTTACACCCTCACCCTGCTGGGCTTTGCAGCATTACAGGTTCTAGTCTCCAAAGAAAGTGCCCTCTTATCAGGATCATTATATGCCCGACTGAACTATGAGTTATGGTTGCCACCTGGGGACTTTGGACTCCTGATGCTTGAAAACCAGGAGGTGAGAAGAGGCATCACATTTTGGTGGGGATACTTGTCCCTGGTCAGCAGGAGGAGAAGAAGTTACTCTGCATAATGGTGATGAGGAGCAATAAGGGTAAAACTCCAGGAAGCCAGCTGGGCACCTTGCAGAAATCTCTTCCTAGTGGTATTGGGGTCACATGGCTTAGGAATGAGAGTGTAGGATCAGACCCGTGGGTGACCACCAAGACCTGTTGCGCAGACACAGAGAATAAGGGGAGAGTAGAATGGATGGTGGAGGATAGAAACTGGTCGACTGCAGAGCCCAGGCTGGGTTCACCCAACTACCTTTCAGTTCCTCCCCAGGAAGAGAAGTCCACGGGACCTGGAGGGGAGCTTCTTGCCAAACACAAGTGGAGAAACAGATCTGGGTGGCGCCAGGAGTGGATATGATAGGCTTGGAAGTGGTCCACGCAGATCTCTCTTCCCTAGAGCCCTCTACGAGGAGAGTAGATGGAGGCAGCCTTCAGCTGCACCCCTTCGGATCTGATGCAGCATTGGTGCCAAGGCCTCACTCTCCACGGGTTGTTCCCACTCAGTAGCCAAGCATAGTAGAGTCCTAGAGGGGCCACACCTGCACAAGATGGGGCTCTGTCTCTCTCTCTCTCCCTCTCTCTCTCTCTGTGTGTGTGTGTGTGTGTGTGTGTGTGTGTGTCTGTCTGTCTGTCTGTCTCTCCCTCTCTCTCTCGCAGTACTGGGAGGTTGAACCCAGAGCCTTGCACATACTTTGCAAGTGCTCTATTACTGAGCTGCACCACTAGTCTTATTTGTTTACCTGTTTGTTTGTTTTTTACTTTTTGTGGTATGGGGGATCAAACCCAGGGCCTCACGAATGCTTTGCAATCACTCTACCTCTGAGCTGTACCCTCAGCCCATTTTTTTACTTTTTATGTTGAGACAGGGTCTTGCTAAGTTATGCAGGCTGCCTCTGGCCGTCAACTTGTGATCCTCCTGCCTCCACCTCCTGAGTCTCTGGATTACAGGCCAGCGCCAGAGTGCTCAGCTTGAGTCCCAGGGTCTCACTGCAGTGGAACCCTCCTCCTACACTGTTCTTTCTTGCTTTCCTGGTACAGCTCTTAGCCCTACATAGGAATCTGAAGTCTCCTTTTGCCTATTCCTGCTGTTCTTCCCCTGGACACTTCACAAACTTTTCCTTTATGCTTATTTTATTCTGATTGGCATCTTCTTGGATAAACTAAAATGACACAGGAGGACTCAGAAAATGGCAAATAAAATTCCTGCTCTAAACTGCGCCTGGTGGCACATGCCTATAATCCCAGCGGCCCAGGAGACAGAGGGCAGGAAAATTGCAAGTTGGAGGCCAGAGGCAGACTGAATAATTTAGTGAGACGCTGACTCGAAATAAAAAGTAAAAATGGGCTGGTAGTGTAGCTCAGAGGTAGAGTGCTTGCAAAGCATGCATGAAGCTCTAGATTCAACCCTCCTGTAGGAAAAATATATATATATTCCTCTCCTAAACAAAATTGGGGCTGGGATTTAGCTCAGTTGGTAGAGCACTGCGCTGCAGTCTCTGAGGTCCTGAGTTCAATTCCCAGCACCGCAAAAATGGGAGAAGGACCTGGCAATCCACTCCCAAAGCAATCCCAAAACAGTCAGCCATTGAAAACCCTTTGAGGGTCGCTATGAGTCGGATACCGACTCGACCGCACCTAACAACAACAACAACAAACAAAATTAATAAACAAAATCCTCCAGTGTAATATGGAGAAGCAAATGGGCAGGGCTTTCAGTTATTAATTTTCTGGACAGTTTCAGAAATGCAAGGAAACAAGAATAACTGTTATAAGGAAAAATTTTGGTGTAAAGCTATTTTCAAATATCTCTGTAATTCCAAGTTCTATTAAGTAGTGTGAAAGCACTTACACTTGTCAGATCGAATTCTTGTCCTCTGCCATGATTTGGAAGTTTTCCTGCTCAGTGGCAGAGGATAGTAATTGAACATGTGGTCCTGATACTTGACTGGATGAAGACTGGCCCAAATCACATTGTTCTAGTCTCTGTGGGTCCACCAAGGTCAACATTCTCCTTGACCTCCACGGGTAGTCATGAAAAAGCATTAACACATTCTCCTGTACAGCTTACCTTGATTGACACAAAAGGACCTCCTTACCCATCTTCCTGTTTCCCGTTCTGCACCCCGCAGGAGAAGGTGAGTCTCTGTAAGGAGGAGTGTGCCTTCTCTGCCACCACAGGCAGGGGATATGGATACAGACACGGCAAGAGTAACTAACTCCTTGTTGGCTGCTTAACATGGCCTTCCTTTCACCTGTCACTACCAGCCAGTGCTTCTGCAGACCCAGAAATGCAGAGTCCTTGGAGAGGAACACTCATGCATCTGTTGAGAAGTTGTCTGGAGCCCTAGGTTAAACTGCATTTCCCTGCTCTCTCTACCTTTGCCTTAGGGAGTTGAGGGGTTGAAGCAATAGCAATGGCTTTGACTTAGCCAACTTGAACACCTCATAATAATAGTTTACAATGCATTTTGCATACATTTTTAAATAGTTATCATCTTGTCTGAAATCCCAATAAAGGTCATCATTTGGATTAAAGTATCCTTTTAAAATGTCTCTTAGAATAGACATTGGTGAATGTTTGTTGGATGAAATTGAGTTGATTGTAATTCCGTTGTTAATTTGTCTGTCTTCCTCACTGGTCTATGAGTTCCTTGAAGCCCGAGGCTATGTGTTCTATCTCTGTTTGCCCAGAGCCTAGTACAGAGCTGTACATATGAGATAATCAATAACTGTTTGGTGAATAGATGAATGAGTGAGGCATCCAGAGCCATCATACACTGCAAGAATGAATTGTGCAAGAATGAATAAATGTGAATTTATTATGTGTGTATGTGTGTGGAGTTATCTACAAGGTACTTTAGTAAAGGGAGCTCTCAGACTGTAAGTTTTGAGAGCTAGGACCATTTTGATCTGGTAGGAGGCACAAAGAAGAGGAAAGGTTGGACGTGTAGGAAGGTTAATGCTCAGGAACATCCTAATCCCCCATTGAGGTTTAGAAGTGTGTTCTGAGGGCCCTGGGCCATGAAGGCTGACAGAGCTGATGGCAGGAGGATGGACACAGTTGGTACAAAGCTGAGCTCTACCTCTGCTTCAACCACCAGGTCTGGTGAGTGGCATCAGCCTCAGCACTGCTGAATGGGACGAAGGCTTTGCTAATGCACACTCCTGTCCCTGGCTCTAGCCAAGCTTGACTGCACATAGCCTTAGCAACTACAGCTTCCCTTAGCCACTGTTCCCTTGCTCTGAGCCCCTGGCCTGATATTTTACATGACCTGGCTCACTCCAATAAACTGTTTCTCCTCAAACGTGGCAATAAAGACTTGCAATGCTTTTTCTATAAAAATCAGTGGCTGATGCCCACACATGGAATGTTCGTGAAATATTTCATCCACCTGCTCTTCTTTTCAGCCCACAATAATGCAAACACCCAGTGGTTTCCTGTCTGGTGGAAGTGCTCATGTGGGTCGGCTCACACCTTGACACACAAACCTGTTGTTCCCTTTGAGTAAAACAACAGGAATCATGGTAGTGGATATGCACTCTGTGGTAGGAGCCAAGAGAGACAGTACCTGCATTAGGTGACATTAAATTCCACTATAAAAAGTACTGGGGATTTCTAGTATCCAGTTTAGATGATAGAATGGTACTCTGTAAATGAGCAAAAAGGTAACAAATGTTCACATAATTAATTAAAGATTCCAACAGTGAGAAAAAGCAGAGTTTGAGAAAGACTGAAAGTATGTGTTATATTAAATTTGATTATGGGAGAAAGGGAGATTAAGTGGATGGACAAATCTATAGTGATTGCCCCCAAAAGCACAGACATTAGAGCTCCCAGACAGGCTGTATGCTTAAAATGTCACCTACAGTAATTTTGATTACTTATATAAGCAATTTTTGTACTTGTAGGACAGTCAGCCATTGAAAACCCTATGAGCATCGCTATGAGTCGGATACCGACTCCACGGCACCTAACAACAACAACAGGACATGATACCGACCAAACTGTACATTTGGGAATAGCAAGGAGAGTAACTGTTACATATATGCCCAATGATCTCAACTGTGTGAAAAGAATAAAGAAAATAAAAGGCATTGAAAAGGTGTAAGAACTTTATGAGAAAAAATAAGACTTAATTGAGAGATATTGAACAAAAACGTTTAACTATTAAAGGAAGCCTGCAGCTGTAGCCCTGTGGCATCCAATCCCGTCAGATCTCGGAAGCTAAGCAGGGTCGGGCCTGGTTAGTACCTGGATGGGAGACCGCCTGGGAACAACAGAAGCTGTAGGTTGGGAGAAGGACCTGGCAACCCCTTCCCAAAAATCCATCTGCCATTGAAAACCCTATGAGCAGCAGAGAAGCACTGACAATAGTGTTTCCCCTGTTGTACAGAGGGTCGCTATGAGTCGGATACCGACTCGACAGCACCTAACAACAACAACAACAACAACAACAATTAAAGGAAACTTAGATTTAATTTCTAAACAAATTGGGAGATATAGCATACATATTTATTGGCTATGCGAGGGTATTTGACTGTGTGGATCACAATGAATTATGACAACATAGTGAAAAATGCAGATATCAGAGCACTTAATTGTATTCATGATGAATCTGTATATGGACCAGGAAGCAGTCGTTTGAACAGAACAAGGAAACACTGCCTGGTTTAAAATCAAGAAAGGTGTGCATCAGCGCTATATCCTTTCACCATACCGCTTCAATCTCTATGCTGATCTAAGAAGCTGGACTTTATGAATAAGAAGGCAGCATCATGATAGGAGGAAGACTCATTAACAACCTGTTTTATGCAAATGACACAACTCTGCTTGGTGAAAGTAAAGAGGATTTGAAACATTTACTGATGAAGATCAGAGAATATAGCCTTCAGTATGGATTGCACCTCAACATCAACAAGACAAAAATACTTACAACTGGGTCAGTATACAACTTCATAATAAATGGAGAAAACATTGAGGTTGTCCAAGATTTTCCTTTACTTGGTTCTACAATCAACACCCATGAAAGCAGCAGTCAAGAAATCAAAAGATGCATTGCACTGGGAAAAGCTGTTGCAAAAGATCTCTTTAAAGTGCTGAAAAGATGTCACATTGAAGATGAAGGTGCGCCTGACTCATGCCATGGTATTTTCAGTTGTATCATATACTTGTGAAAGTTGGACATTGAATATGGGAGACAGGAGAAGAATTGATGCTTTTGAATTATGGTGCTAGAGACAAATATTGAATATACCATGGACTGCCAAAAGAACCAAGAGATCTGTCCTAGAATACAACCAGAGTGTTCCTTGGAAGTAAGGATGACTAGACTGTGTTTTATGTATTTTAGATATGTTATCAGGAGAGACTACTCCCTGGAGAAGGACATCGTGTTTGGGAGAGTGGCAGGTCAGTGAAAAAAAGGAAGACCCTCAGCTAAATGAATTGATAGAGTGTCTTCAACAATGGGCTTACACATTAACAAGATCCGGTGCTTGGCACTGAATTAGGGAGTGTTTTGTTATGTTGTTCATAGGGTCGCTATGAGTTAGGCATGACACGATAGCACCTAACAACAATAGTCATGAACATAGGAAGAGTTAGTAATGCAAATAATTTCCCCAAATTGATTCAACACAAATCCAATAAAAATGATGTCTAGAATTTATCTATCAAATTAAATACCCAAGAACAGACAGTCTTGAAGATGAGCAACATTGGACCAAGGAAGAAGGTTAATGTTGACCCACGTTGTGAAATAGTGAAGCTGTTTGCTAAATCACAGTTTTTGCCTCCCGGAATTCAGAGCATGTATCCACTGAGAACAAAGCTTTATGGGTTTTAGTGATCAAGGGTAAGGATATGGAAGGGCATTAGTTATTTCTTATGATCTTAGTTAAGGCCTATCAAGAAATACTGATTCAAATTCAAAGCTACTTGGCTGCAAGTGAAGAAAAAGCAAAGATCAGAAAATTAGATTTTCGAGGCCCATAATAAGACATTGATTGTGTGCCTTACTGAACTACATAAATAAAATTCTCTGTTTTTCAGCCTTCCTGTGACTGTTTATTGTTGTTGTTAGGTGCCATTGAATTGGGTCTGACTCATAGCAATGCTCATAGGGTTTTCAATGGCTGATTGTTTCAGGATTGCTTAGGGAGTGGATTGCCATGTGTGAATAATGTGGGTTCTCTATTTTGGAAAGTTTAATAATTTTCAAACTTTAACAGGGCTAATCAGATATGCTGTAACACACTGATTTCCTATCCCTTCAAACCATTTTCACCTAGCCTCCTGAGTTGGACAGAGAAGAATGGAGAGGGTCAGTCTCCCTATACTAGCTTTTATGAGTCACACACACACAAAAATGCCTATGGTTATGATAGGTGGCCAGGCTGATGTACATTCAGCAAGTAATCAGACATGCAGGGATCTTATAGGTCGAGCAAATGGGCTCTCTCAAAATGAAATTGACCATCAGCTGAGATGTTGTGGGTGTTAAAGCCCCAAAGCCCAAGCCTGGTAAATAGAGTTGAACTGATCTTGGGCTGCTCAGGAAATCCTTGGGCACAAATACAAAGGATGCTGACAAAACTTAAAAGTGTATTGTCAAGGTGGCATAGCCTTATAAGGGAATCTGTCACGGAGTTTTCCTTTGGGGTTGCCCTGAAGGACATTGGGTAGACCTTCCTCTTGAAGGTAGGAAAGGGCAGATAGATAGCCTGTTCTAGGCATTTATCCCACTGCCTAGACAGAAAGTGAATAAATGGATGCTGTTTGCGTTGGCTGGCCTTGTCATTTCTCTCATGTCCATGTCTAGCAGGAGTGGTATATACAATGCTCTAGATCGGCGGCCAATCTGTTGTATCCTGGGAGTTTCTTTCTCAATCCCAAATTACTGAACAGGCGTTTTCATTATGGTTGTCATCTCCCCCATCCACTCATGAAAACAGTTCTAGTTTTGAGACCTGGCAGTCCTACTTCCAGAAACATGTCACACAGATGCACTTCCACATGGTGGGTGGTGCCATAAAGGGAGCTGTGGCTGTGGGAAGACACCACAGACACAGCCCAGCATGCAAGTTCCTTTGATGGAAGTAAATGACACAAAACTCAAAGGACAACCATACAAAGCATTCTCGGCCCTCCACAGGGCAAATCTTCCTGGTGTCCAAGTCCCCAGGAAGGTCAGGTGCTGATGTTGCTGCCAAGCCCTTGACAGTGTTTATTCTGCTATTTGAGGGTGTTTTGCCCTCTTGGCTTCTCTCCAAGGCTCTGTGGCTGACTGTGGGTCCCAGGAGGTACAAGTAACTGGTAATAACCTCAGCACATCCCTGAGTGCTTTTGTGAGGGAAATCAAAGGTCATTTTCAAGGATCAGTTTTAAGGGTCGCTCTTCACAGATCTAGGCAATGGACTACATACCTGCAGCTTCCCCACCCCAAGGCTCACTGCTCTCGAAGCAGCTATTCAGCAGACTTAAGTTTGTCTTTAGAAAGCAATTTTCTTTCTTTCCCTTTCTTCCTTCCTTTCTTTCTTTCTTTCTTTCTTTCTTTCTTTCTTCTTTCTTTCTTTCTTTTCTTCTTTCTTCTCTCCTTCCTTCCTTCCTTCTCTCTTTCTTTCTCTCTTTTCTCTTTCTCTTCTCTCACTTTCTTCTTTCTCTTCTTTCTTTCTTTCTTTCTTTCTTTTTCTTCTTGTTTCTTCTTTTTACATTGTTGGCAGAAGACAAAACAAATAACTATTTCTAACACTATGGTAATTGGGGCAAGTATTTGGACTACGCAGGGTGAGAAAGGTCTTGTGTTAGAGAAATCAAAGTATTTTGCCTTCTTTCACAAGCGGATGATTTGCCACCCCTATTCCATTATGTGATAAAAATAAGACATAATTGTGCATTGAATTATTAAAACTAGAGTGGCCAAACCAAAAGGGAGACCTCACTGCCTTGGAGGAAGGAAGAAGTATATACCATGCCAAAAATAAAATCTAAAGACGGGTTTCAAAGACAGAAGGGCGCTGGCTCCAGGAGTATGAGGAGCGTGGAAGCAGCAGCAGCAACTGCTTTGTCGGCAGTGGCCTGTGCTCCTGTGTCTGAGTCTTTTAAATAAATGATCTGAAGGCTTCTGACACATTCTCACCATGCTTGTTTTTCTTCTCCCAAATCAATAAGTGAAGGAAGAAAATAAGACTCGGCTGAATCAAATCCTCTGGTAAAATCTAAGTCATTACATGAATGGAGGAAATGAGATGGATGGATTAAAATGGCCTTTGTTGCCATAATAATGGCTGCAGTTGCTGGAGACTCTTCGATAAGCCAGAAGCTTCAGGTAAGCTGCTTTTATCTCAGGAACACCATAGGGTGATGTTATTTCCGCACCATACAGGGATCACCAAGGCTCAGGTGTCAGGTAACTTTCCCAGGTCACCGAAGTTGGACTGGGCAGAGCTTAGGCAGATCTATGTGCCTTCAGGACTCCGTTCTCACACCTTCTCATCCTCCAGGGAGAGAAGGAGGAGGGAGGGGCAGAGAGAGGCTGGGAGAATATATTTTCAAAGCTAAGGCAGATCCTTGTTTTGTAAAACAAAATCAAACTGTGCATGATGAGTTTTATAATAGTTGGAAAAATGAGAGTCATCTTGATAATGGTAAGGTACTGTAGGATCTAGGGAATTAACTTTGGTAGGGAGCATCTAAAGAAATGCAGATAATTTTTCCTCTCCTGAATTCCCTTGAGCTTCATTTGAGCTTGCCATCTGGACCTTATAAGAGCTCAATAGATATTTGGAACCAATAAATAAATGTGTGCCTCTGTCAAAATAGAATCTGTGCTTTGCCTTGCACAATAGGTACTTCTATGTGCTTTAAATTTCCCCTCCTGGACAGTGAATGTGGTAATATCAGGAACCTCTTACATTTATGCAACACTTCATGGTCAGATTCTGTGTGGATTATTTTACTCAGAGCAAGTCAATGAGGTTTGGAAGGCAGGCATTGCTTGTCCATATATTGAGGACTCTGAGGCACAGAGAGGTTAAATTTGTCCAAAGTGACACAGCTTGCTTCATATCTGTTCTCTTTCCATTATGCAGTGTCCTCCTATGAGAACCATCCCTTCATTACAGTGTAACACAGCCAACACTTATACCTGCTCCTGATAATATTCCACACTTATCTGTTGGGCAATTTTTATGAATGAATGACCGAAGTAAAGAAGGAAAGAATGAAACACTGCACAAAATATTCTAATGAGATTTGCATTGGGGCAATTTGACTTTCAGATTTGGATGGAAAATGTTCTAGAAATTTCTTCTATCTACTTGCATTTCATTTAAATGAATGACCTCCCAGATGTCCTCAAAAGAGATAGTTTTGCTGCGCTTTCTAGTTGAAGAATGTTTGTTTTTGGTCTTTTCAGGAGACATAAATCTCTCTAATCAGCGCCCAATGGTTTAGGGGATGACTTGAGTAAGTATCCCATTAATTGAAAGAAGACTGTTGTCATCTGCCACAGAGATTTCTCATTATGTTCCATCAAATTCAAAACAGAGCCCTGTTTGGAATTCTTTTATGAACAGTGTAATTACACCACTTCCTATGGTGTTTGGAAGTAGTGCTTACAATTAGCGTCTCTGTCATGAGTGGGAAGTGATCCGTGCTAAACAGGAGCTGGGCCAGATGAGCCTCTCTAAGACCCTGTGCCCACCCCCTTTGGTTCCATTAAATTAAGCTGTCCCCATGTGTGTGCAGAAGACATAAATCAATCTTTTACTTCTGTCTGTATTAAAGAAATACATCATCTTCCATTAATTAAAAGTCAAATGTTGCTGTTTACAGTGATCGGGGTAGAAGAGACATTTATTCCAAAGGCTTCCAGAGAAGCAGATCCTGGTGGGACACCGTAAGCCTGAGGCAGGCTGGCAGCAACTAGAGGGCAGGTGCAAATCAGCCTGTCTTTGTCCTTGTCTCCGGAGGTAAGAGGCAGCAGCCCAGCAAACCCAGGCCTCTATTTCCTCACTGCAAAGGGGCACCACCCAGGGCACGTGCCGATATTCTCCTTGGGTATGCAGAACACAAGGTCTTGCCCTCATGAGCAGGGTCCCGGAGCCTGCCAGTCTCATATGTTGTTGTTGTTAGGTGCCGTCGAGTCGGTATCCGACTCATAGTGACCCTCATAGGGTTTTCAATGGCAGACTGTTTTGGGATTGCCGGGTCCTTCTCCCAAGTCTCATATAGCAGCAGGCTAATTTCTCTCTAGCTCTGAGAGTTTCTGAATTTTCTCTTCACTTCACCTCCTACCAACTCATTCCTCTCCCTGTCCCAAACATACTCATAATCATTTCAGGTACTCACTGTTCTCTCATTCTTAGGGCTCCTTCTCCATTTGCAATTGCTCCTAAATCATATGCCAATCATTTACATTTTAATAAAAAGTGTAGCCAATATGACTCCCCATATATATTACAGACTAATAGCGACCCTTTGTACAACAGACAAAACACTATTGCCAGTTCTTCTCTGCTATTCATAGGGTTTTCAGTGACTGACTGTTTTTTGAGAGAGGGTTGCCGGGTCCTTCTCCAAAGCCTACACAGCACCTGGTGTTCCCAGGCAGTCTCCCATCCAAGTACTAACCAGGTGCGACCCTGCTTAGCTTCTGAGATCTGATGGGATCGGACACCACAGTGGTATGGCTGCAGGCATGCATATATAGAGAGTATACATAATATACACTCCATATATGTAGAACAAGCTTGTAGCCGTGCCACTGTGGCATTCAGTTCGTTTGTCATTACACCCAATGTCATGCCTCCCCACACACATGTGCAGGGGTTGGAGTCAGGTCTCATCAACTGTGGCCTGAGGGCTGGAGGAGTGTCACAGAGGGCCAGCATGGCTACTAGGACCAGCTCCTGTGGGAGGGAGAATGAAGTGCTCAGGGCAGGAAGGATGTGCAATGATGCCCCAAATTGTCCTCTGACATTCAGAACTCAAAGCCTGGCATTGGGATATGGTTTGAGTGCATGTCCCAGAGTTTCATGTGCTGGAAGCATGGTCTCCAGTGTGGCAATGCTGAGAGGTGGTGAAACCTTTAAGAGGTAGGACCTAGTAGGCATTGATTAGGTTGTGGGGCACTGCCCTTGGAAAACACTGATGTAGTTCTGATTAGTTCTCTCTCTCTCGAGAGCCGGTTGTTAGGAGAGAAACTGGTACCTCCCCTGAATCTTTGCTGCTTCCTGTCTTGTTTGTGACCTCTCCCTTTCCTACCTGCCCCCACAATGATGCCCTCCACCATCTTGTGAGGGAGCCAGAAGGCCTCACCACAGGCTGGGCAGTTGGGCCACCCCATATGGGACTATCAGACTTTAAAACTGTGAGAGAAATAAACCTCTTTTCTTTACATACCACCCAGCCTCAATTATTTTCCGATAGCAACAAAAAATAAACTCATACAGAAGTTGATTGTATGGCTTTTAAAATAATCTTGCAAAAATCCATATGCTCAGTATACATTTAGACCAGACATAGAGTTCACCTCACTAACCTGGAATCCCTTATACCAACCTTTGGCACAAGGCAGTTCACCAGCAAAAACCTCAGGACTTCAAATAAGTGAGTTTAAGCAACGATATTCATGATCTTTAATGAGAAAAAGGAAATATAGCCCTTTGCCTGGAACCTACTTTCTGTCATTTTAGGCATGATTCTGATAAGCTTGTTCTTATTAACTCCCTGTCCACAGTAGATCAGTAATAGTAATTTTGAAGTAGGGAGACTGACAAGGGCAGAAAAGAACTGTGATTTCCTAACTCTGCCCTCTCAAAGTTTATCCTCCTGCATGCACACTGCCAAATGAGAGGGAAAAGAATCACACAGACGAACCGGGCCTTTAGAGTCAGGGAAATAACTTTCTATACACAACATGAAACTGAGTCATCAAGCAAAAGCTTTCATCTCTTCAGAGTAGGCTGTGAAGTGTGTAACACGGTGTAGCAATAGCTCTATTGAAATTCAGGTGTTGGGAAATGTTTAACTTTGGGAAACTATAATGCTTGGTGTATGCAATTTACAATCATAGAATTTATCTTCATAACAAGTGTGTGTGCCCAGCTGGGCTAGCATTTTGCTCAAGAACAGGGAAATGGAGTTCTCAGTAGGCTAAGTGCCTTGACCAGGTGGCCCAGCTGTGGTTCCTCAGGCTCCTTATCCTGCCTGTTTCCTGCCTAGCAGCGCTTCCTCCTTTCCTGGAACTCTTCCTGGGAGACCTGGGCCAGGGCACTATGAGGTCAAAGCTAACAATCCTGGTTGGACATGGGTGACTTCTTGGTGAGGTGGTTAGAGTACACAGCCTGGAGCTATCCCCCCCTGGGTTTGACTCCTGGCTTAGCTATTAAATAGTCATGTTAATAGTCAGGTGTGGTGGCTCACACCTGTAATCCTAGCAATTCCAGAGGTAGAGGCAGGAGTATTGCAAATTTTAAGCCAGAGCCAACCTGCATAATTTAATGAGACCCTATGTCAAGATTTTAAAAAGTAAAAGAATGAGCTGGAATTCTGCTCAGTGATGGAGCACTTGCAAAGAATGTGCAAGGCTCTGTAGTAAAGCCCCTAGAACCATGAAAAAGTGAAATAAAACAAAAATCAAAAAACAAAAACCTAGTCCTGTGACCTCTCTGGGTCTTGATTTATACATCTGCAACATGGGGATGATGATCCTCTCTACATCTTGAGGTTATTGGGATAATTAAATGAGTTTCATTCACTTAGTAATTAGACAAATATCTAGCGTATAACAAGTACTATATTTTTCCCCAACTCATAACAAAATAGATGTGAACTAACAAAGTAGTTAGGAAAAAATTATGATTTGATGGTAGGAATTGAACAGAATCATGCATCTCTGCCTTTCATAGAGTATTTTAATGCTTCTATCCTATTTTATTATTGAACATGTTTTATTCTAATTAAAACTTACTTATATTTTTAAAACTTGGATTTTTTAAAACATAGATTTAACAAGCTATGTTTGAGCTCCAGCAAATTGGTACAGTCTGTCTCTGCTTTTAATTCATGGTGTGGATCAAGTCACTATGTTGGTAAAAATTTGTGAACACTGTTAATGATATTTTAATAACAGAACCTCTTAGCAAAATGAGTTTTAAATACACAATTATCATTATGCTGTAACTTCAGCCTCTCTGGAGCCTGGTGAAGGGTCCTGATTTAGGGAAATCAAGATGCCACATTTTATAATTATAAAAAGATCTTTATTTAAAACCACCAGCACAATGTTAGTAGGGAGCCATAGGACAGCCCTGGGGTGGTTCAAGAGGCAATTGGGAAGCTATCAAAAAATCACATCTAGTCATCAGCAAATAAATTCTTAAATGTTATTTGACATCAGATCCTTCACTTTTCATACAGGTTAGAATCTGCTGGAGAGGTGGGAAGGGTAAGCTGTTTGGTGGGAGTCGCCAAGAGCATTGTTCTTTGTCATGGGTATCATTAAGGTAGCCCCATAGGAATTATGCCCCTTTTCCTTGCTCTGTTCTGTCCTGATCTTTTCTATTTAGAAACATAGTTATCATGTAATTTTAAGTAAATATGTATACTATCTTGTATTCCTCATTTTTCACTGATTATAAATAATTTTGAAATATTTCTAAGGCTGAGGACATAGTTCAATGTTAGAGTAATTGTCTAGCATGTGCAAGGCCCTGGGTTTGATTCCCAGCACAGAAAACAAAAGAAAGAAAGAAAGAAAGAAAGAAAGAAAGAAAGAAAGAAAGAAAGAGTCTGTTCTTTCCTTTGAAGATGTTTTGTGTTATCTCAAAATTTCTGCGCTAGCTTATTTGACTCTATTATTGGATATTTTCCACCATTCTCATATAAACATCTTTTTACATGTAATTTTCTTCTTTTTAATTGTTACACTAGGATCATTTTCAAAAGGTAAGATTAAGAAGTCAAAGAGTGTGACCATTTTTATGGTTATTATTACATAATACTGTTGTTATTGGGTGCTGTCAGTTGAGTCTGATTCATAGTGACCCTATGTACAGCTGAATGAAACACTCCCCAATTCTGTGCCAGGCACACGATCTTATTTATGTTTAAGCCCATTATTGCAGACACTGGGTCAATCCATCTACTTGAGGGTCTTCCTTTTTTTCACTGACTTGCCACTCTCCCAAACATGATGTCTTTCACCAGAGATTGGTCCCTCCTGACTACATCTTCAAAATATGTCAGATACAGTCTATCCATCCTTGCTTCCAAGGAGCACTCTGGTTGCCCTTCTTCTAGAACAGATCTGTTGGTTCTTTTGGCAGTCCATGCTATATTCAATAATCATCTCCAGCACCATAATTCGAAAGCATCAATTCTTCTCCTGTCTCCCTTGTTCAATGTCCAGCTTTCACAAGCACATAATGTGACAGAAAATACCAGGGCATGAGTCAGGCGGACCTTCATCTTCAATGTGACATCTTTACTTTTCAATACTCTAAAGAGATCTATTGCCACAGCTTTTCCCAAAGCAATGCGTCTTTTGATTTCTTGACTGCTGCTTCCACAGGTGTTGATTGTAGAACCAAGTAAAGCAAAATCATGGACAGCCTCAATCTTTTCTCCATGTATTGTGAAGTTGCATATTGACCCAGTTGTAAGGATTCTTGTTTTGTTGATGTTGAGTCTCAATCCATACTGAAGGCTATGTTCTTTGATCTTCATCAGTAAATGTTTTAAATCCTCTTCACTTTCAGCAAGTAGAGTTGTGCCATCTGTATAATGCAGGTTGTTAACGAGTCTTCCTCCAATCCTGATGCTGCATTCTTCCTCATAAAGTCCAGCTTCTTAGATTATTTGCTCAGTATATAAATTGAAGAGATAGGGTGAAAGTATAGAGCCCTGACACACACCCTTCTCAACTGTAAACCAGGCAGCATTGCCTTGTTCTATTTGAACAACTGCCTCCTGGGTCATGTGCAGATTCCTCATGAATACAAGTAGGTGCTCTGGTATTTCCATTTTTTGAAGTGTTATCCATAACTTGTTATGATCCACACAGTCAAATGCCTTTGCATAGTCAATAAAACATAGACATCTTTCTGTATTCTCTGCTTTCAGATAATATCCACCTGACATCAGCAAAGATGTTCCTGGTTCTCCACCCTCTTCCTAATCCAGCTTGATTTTCTGGCATTTTCCTGTCTATATACTGCTGCAGTCACTTTTGAATGATCTTTAGAAAAATTTTGCTTATCTGTCATATTAATGATATTTTTTGATAGTTTCCACATTCAGTTGGATCCCCTTTTTTGGGGATAGATACTAATATGGATCTCTTCCAGTCAGTTGGCCAGGTAGCTGTTTTCCAAATCTCTTGGCATAAACAACTTAGCACCTGCAGTGCTGCATCTGTTTGTTGAAACATCTCTATTGGTATTCCATCAATTCCTGGAGCCTTGTGTTTCACAAGTTCCTTTAAGGAAGCTTCCACTTCATCCTTCAATACCATTGGTTCCTCTTTATATGCAACCTCTGGAAATGGTTGGTCATCTACCAATTCTTTTTTGTGCAGTGACTCTGTGTATTCCTTCCATCTTCTTTTGATGTTTCCTGTGTCATTTAATATTTTCCCTGTAGAATCTTTCACTATTGCCACTCAAGTCTTGAATTTTTTCTTCACTTCCTTAAGCTTGAGAAACACAGAGCTTGTTTTTTCCTTTTGCTTTTGTCTCTAGCTCTTTGCATGCGTCATTATAATAGTTGTTTTTATCTTCTCCAGCTGCCTTTTGAAATCTTCTGTTTAGTTCCTTAGCTTCATCATGTCTTCCTTTTACTTTAGCTTCTTGACATTCAAGGACAAGTTTCAAAGTCTCTTTTAACATGTATTTTTCTTTTTTTCCTGGTTTTTAAATAACCTTCTGCTTTCTTCATGAATGATATCTTTGATGTCCTGCCACAACTCGTCTGGTCTTCTATCATTAGTGTCTAATGCATTAAAAATGTTCTTGAGGTGGTCTCTGAACTCAGGTGGGATATACTCAAGGTCATACCTTGTATACTTGTTTGAATTTTCTTCAGTTTCAGTTTGAGCTTGCATATGAGAAGTTGATGGTCTGATCCACATCAGCACCTGGTCTTCACTATAATTGGAAAAAATGGCCTTGGTGACAGAAGCAATGCTGAGATCACATGATAGAATTTTGCTAGACCAATGACCACTTCATAGCAAATACATTTTTTCACCAACATAAACGGCGACTATACACATGTACTTCACCAGATGGAACATATAATACATATAATGAATAATACTGTTAGGATTTGCAAAGCCTATGAACAGATTTATAGTTGTGGAAGCAATATTTTAAGAAAGGAAATAAAGTATAAGTCTCTATTTTTAAGAAAAGAGATAGGGCAAGAGAAGTATCAAAAGAGAAAGAAGGGGTAAGGCATAGTATTAAGGGCCCTTCACAAATGTTGTTGTTGTTATTAGGTGTCATGGAGTCAGATCTGGCTCATAGTGACCCTATGTACAACAGAATGAAACACTCCCTGATACTGTGCCATGCCCAATGCTTTGTCAGTACTTCTCTGCTATTCATAGGGTTTTCAATAGTTAATTGCCTCAGGAGTGGGCTGTCAGGTCCATCTCCCATTTTTGCTGTGCTGGGGATTAAACCTAGGGCCTCAGAATGCACAAAGCAGCACTCTACCAACTGAGCTAAAACCCATGCCCCTATTCACAAATAGGATATAAAAGGTCCTGAAATCCACAATGTGAAGCAAGAGAAGGCATGGAAAGAAGAGAATATGAGAATACCTGAGCTGGGGTGTAGCTCAAGTTGTGGAGCACTAGCCTACTCGATACGAGGCCGTGGATATCATCCTTAGCACAGTAAGAACAAAAATAGAAGAGAATACCTTTTAAAAGAAGATGGCTCACATTTGAAGTTAATCTTTAAGGAGCCCATTTGCTCTCCCTTAATTCCCATGGCATTCAGTAAAATCATTCCATAGTATTTTTGATTAATTAATTAATTAATTTTAGTGTACAAATTAGTGAGTTTCATTCTGTCAAATGTCATGTGTGACATTTCCGTACATGCATATCCTTGTGCACTGCTCATATTCACCCCTCCATTGCCCTCTCCTGTCCCTCTTCCAACTCCACTGATCCCCTTCTGCCCCACAAGTGATTCCCCTACTGCTTGCATGTCTTGTGTGTGTGTGTGTATACATTTAAATCTAGATTCTATCTATGAGAGGAAACAGTGATATTTGTCTTTCTTTCTCCCTATTACCCTTTTTGATTGTCCCTCCTCCTTTCTTTAGTTCTCTTTCTCCCTCCAAATAGTCCCTCTTCTACTTTCATTATATATGTATATGTGTGTATATATAATATATGTGTGTGTGTGTGTGTGTGTGTATTTGTTGTTAGGTGCCATCGAGTTAGGTCTGACTAATAGCAACCCTATGTACAAGAGAACGAAACACTATCCAACACTGTGGTATGTACACGATCTTTTTTTTTTTATGTTTGAGCCCATTGTTGAAGCCACTATGTTTCTTCTCATTTTGAGTTGTGCCACACCACCAAAAGGAGGTCCCAGGGGCTTTATTCCATTCCCATGATTAAGGTTGTCCATACTTTGAGGAGGTAACTCTTCCTCAGTTGTTTTTTGAATGACTCCCAACCTTGGGGGCTCATTTTCTGGCACTATATTTGACAGTATTTCTCTGCTATTCATAGGGCTTTCAATGGCTAATCATTTTGGGAGTGGACTGCTGGGTCCTTCTCCCTAGACCATCTTAGTCTGGAAGCTCAGCTGAAACCTGTCCACCATGGGTGGCCCTACTAGTCTCTGTAATACCAGTAGCATAGCTTTTAACATCACAGCAACACACAAGCTCCCACATGGTGACAGGTTGGCAGACACATGGGAGAACATATATATAATGATATGATATATATATATATATATATCATATATATCATATCATATCATATATATATCATATATATATATATGTGTGTATATATATATATATATATATATATATATATATATATATATATACACATATATACATACATATATCACCCCCATATAAGAAGATATGTGATATTTCTCTTTCTGGGGTCTGGATTATGTCATTTTCAGGAAAATGATGGAACTAGAGACCATAATTTTAAATGAAATAATACCATAATTTAGCCTACTGGCCACAAAATACTATCACTAGTACTTTCTGGTGCTTTAGCCTCCATACATTTCATATAGATAGGGCTGCTTTTATTTTGGATCATCTGGATGTGTCCTTCCTGGGGGAGACAAATATTTTTCCCATCACAAGAATGTGAAATGAGTCTCACATACCCAGCAATGGGCAGAATGCAGACTGCCAAATACTGGGGCTTATTTACTAAGCCATTCTACCTCCTGTGGTTCTGATACAAGAAGGAAAGATGGCAGGAGGGAAAACAGGTCATGTTTGGAAGAGTTGGAGCTTTCATTCCCCCCTAGTGAATTTCAATTAAATAAAAGGTCCTCTACAAACGTATTACTTGGCAGCACTGAGCTGATAGTCTCTTCTGCAGAGTTTCTTAGTATGTGACACACCAAACCTAGTCAGCCCTCCTGCCCTGATAGTCATCTTCTGTTTGCTGATCCTTAAATAAACCTCATCATGACTGGGTTTCTTTCCTAAGGCACATGGTAACATAGGAATAAATTCTTGCCACGTGTAAGAATCCCAAACTCAAGGGCATGTTGGATTGGAAAAATCTCAGGTCAGACGTTTACACTCTAAAATATAATTTTCCATTAGGCAAAAATTATAATAATCACATATCACTTTTTAAAACATTTTATAGCTCATAGATATTCTACAGTTGTTCAAATATAAATAGATATGTCATTCCATTTGATCCCTACCACAATTTCAGAGAGAGAGCATTATCTATCCACATTACAGATGGTGGGAGAAAAACAACAGAGATGCTAAGTCAAGTGTTTCAAGTTTGTGCAGCAAGTAAGTGGTACAGTAGATTTCTAACACGTTTCTGTGCTCCAATCCTATCTCTTTCCAAATCAACATACTTGGTTCAGTTCTAGGTGCAGCACAATTATGAATATTGCAATTTATGGAAAATATTTGCCTTCCAATTGCAGGATTTAAGGCAGCCTATAAGCAATCATGTGAAATTAACTAGGTTAAGTTTATCATTTGAGCCCCTGGGCCTCTTTTCCTGTATCTTTGGTGCTCTTGTCAGTAGCCCAGCTCCATGGATACTAAGTCAGATTGTCCAGAGTTGTGGTTCCAGAATTTGTACTAATATTCAGGAGGCTGTCGCAGGAGGGTCACAAGCTCAAGGTCAGCCTGTTGTTTGTTGTTAGGTGCTGTCGAGTCGGTATCCAACTCATAGCGACCCTCTGTACAAGAGGGGAAACACTATTGTCAGTGCTTCTCTGCTGTTCATAGGGTTTTCAATGGCAGATTGACTTTTGGGAGGGGGTTGCCGGGTCCTTCTCCCAAGCCTACAGCTTCTGGTGTTCCCAGGCGGTCTCCCATCCAGGTACTAACCAGGCCAGACCCTGCTTAGCTTCCGAGATCTGACGGGATCCGATGCCACGGGGCTACGGCTGCAGGCTCAAGGTCAGCCTAGACAACATAATAAGATCTTGTCTCCAAAAAAAATAGAAGAATAAAAAGGATTTATATTAAAAATCCAAACTCCCCTAAAATTCTCACACAAAAGAAGATTTAAGCAAATGGAAGAGTAAATCAGGTTCTTGTGTAAGAATCAGGAAGACTTGACAACCAAATTAGATCATTTCCTCCTAAATTAACCTTTATATTAATATTTTGAAGTAATACTTCGAGAAAATAAAATTTGAAGGGGCTATCTAATGCTAAAGTTTGCTTGGAAAGATTGACAAACATGAATGGGCTGGAATTCCTAACAGAAGAAAGCAAACATGACCGGCAGGCTCTGGCTTACGGGATTTTGCAACGTGTTATGAAGAAGCTGTCGAGTCGTGTCTGACTCATAGTGACCCTCACAGGGTTTTTAATGGTTTATTGTGTCGGGATTGTTCCAGGAGTGATTCCAGGAGTGATTCCATGTCATTCTCCCATTTTTGCCATGCTGGGGATGGAACCCAGGGCCTCAGAAGGTGCAGAGCTAAAAGCTCAGTTGGTAGAGTGCTGCTCTGTGCTCTCTGAGGCCCTAAGTTCAGTCTCCAGCACCACAAAAACGGGAGGGAGGATATGGCTGCCCACTTCTGAAACAATCAGCCATTGTAAACCCTGTGAATAGAAGAGAAGCACTGACATAGTGCCTGGCAAGGCAGTGTCGGAGAGTATTTCATTCTGTTGTACACAGGGTCACTATGAGTCGGACCTGACTTGACAGCATCTAACATGAAGAAGCCATTCCTTCCATTTGTAGCCCTGACACTTCCTCACACAGAGGCTTGAGCTGATCTAATGTCTCTGTGCTTATCTTCATCCAGCCCAGAGCTGAATTTTGGAGGAGACAAAAGTCTAGCTGTGTGCCAGGTGGGAGGAGCCAGCCATAAGAGGAAAGATGAGTTTTTTAAGAGCATCATCGAGACAATGGCTTGCAAGGTTTAAGAAGACAGTGTTAGTGAAGATATAATGAGTCAGACAGTCATATCTATTGCCAGGGAGTATTTATCCTGCAGAAACACAAGTGTGAAATATTGCTCAGGCAATTGTCTTCTAGAAAATCTATGAGTTTTTCAACAATATAATTTCTTTTTCATTTTTGAGACCCACATTATTCAAAAGCTTCCAGTTTCCCCAATTTGAGGAGCAGTGGGGCCTGCAGGGAAGAATTGCGAGCATGAAAATATTTTCTAGCAAGCACTATGTGCAAAGCATATCTTTATAAGATGTGAATGGAGCAGTAAAACATGCTAGGGGCCCAGACCATCCTGTTGTATGAGAACTGTCCCAGTAGAGTTACTAAGAGCTCCTCTTGTAGATGCCCTGATTTGGCCAATGAGCTATACTATTGCCCGTGTATAAGGCGAGGACTACCCGTATTTTAGTTTAAAAAATAATAACTTCATCTAGATGACAGACCAACCTGCAGCCTTAGCCCTGTGGCATCCAATCCCATCAGATCTGGGAAGCTAAGCAGGGTTGGGCCTGGTTAGTACCTGGATGGGAGACCGTCTGAGAACACCAGGTGCTGCAGGCTTGGGAGATGAATCTGGCAACCCACTCCTAAAAATCAATCCACCATTGAAAACCCTATGAACAGCAGAGAAGCATTGACCATAGTGTTTTGCCTGTTGTACGTAGGGTGGCTGTGAGTCTGATACTGACTTGGCGGCACCTAACAACAACAAACAGGACAGACCTTTCTCTTAGGGGTGACCTTATATTACCCTGATGACAGGAAGAGTATCCTCTTCACCCCCAACTTCCTCAGCGTAAGCTCCCCTTGGAGTGACTAAGGGCTTTCGGGGGAGGCTGGCCTGAGTCAGCCTTGAGTCTTCCTAAACAACATGGAACTCCTGAGTGTTCCATCCTTCTAAGCTGTCCTTTACCTTATGGGAGCAGAATGTGTATGTATGTGGGTGTGATAGCAACCTAACCTTTCCATGGGTGGGAAGAAGAGCAGATATACAGTATGGAGAGAAATGCTCTGTAGACTGGAATTGTTTCCTTTCTGTTTGCAGTGCAGAGGGAGAAGAAAGGAGAAGGGAAGAAGGAGGGAGAGAAAGAGAGGGAAGGAGGGGCAGAGAGGAAAGAGGAGAGGAGGCAGAGAGAGAGATTTAAAGCCCTGGACCTCTCCCTCTCTGGTCCCCAGTAGGCACTTCAGTGAGGGGCTCTGATAGGAGACCTGTTCTGAACCGACAGCAGCTGCTGCCATGCAGAGCCCTGTGACGTGGCAGTTTCTATAGAGACCAGTCTCTTCCATAGGAGAGCGGTGAGCAGCATACGCAAAACCCTAGCAACTGGTTGAAGGCTATTTTTCTTTTTTCTCTTTCTTTTTTTTTTTTTTTTCATGAGGATTTTCTGTATTTGAATTCACAGGGCCCTCTCTGGGAAAGCAACTTTGTGGCAGGCAGGAAAGGTTTGCCTAGTCAGCCCATGGCTTAAAATTGGGAAGTCAAACTTCAAGGGTGTTCATGGCATGAGGTAGGGAGAGGCAGGGAGAGAGGTTGTGGCTTCCTGTGCTGGGCTGGCTGGTTGCAGTCTGAATCCATCCTGCAGCCTGCTGCACAGGAGCTCCCCCACCGCTGCGAATTAATCCATCCACTGATACCGCTAGGGACACAAAAGTGCTCCCGACTCCGCAGTCTCCTCATGGTCTTTCCTATCTTAACCTGGCACATCCCAGGTTTTTTTTTTTTTTTTCCTTTTTTAGCAAGGAGAGGTCAAGAGCTCAGGGATGCAAATCTAAGATGTAAACACACTGTGAACCTGCTCACTAGCACAAAGTGCTCCATTTAGCTGGCATTTAATTCCTGCTTCCTACTATCAAACCAGTCAAACAACACCCTTTGAGGCAAGTCTTCTGTCTTTATAAGGAACTGCGTTTGGCTGCATGTAAAGAGCCCCAGTTAAACAGTTTAGCCAACAGAGGGTTATTTTTCATATAGGGACAGGTCCAGAAGCAGGCAGACCAGGGGCGCTTCCAGCTCCATAATCATCCACATCCTCGATCCCCCTGGCTCCCTGCCTGACCATTCTTGGAATGCTTCATGCTGGTGGTCCCTATACAGTCACAAATGTCTGTTCTCCCTCCAGGCATCACTCCAGGGAGGAAGAAGAAGGCAAAAAGGAGGAGAGAGTGAGGCCCACATCAACAAGTAAACCTTTTCCTGAAAATCTGCAGGAGATTGTCACTTGCATGCCATTGACCAGAGCTGGGTCATGTGGCTCCAACCCCCAGCTTCTGTGGAGGCTGGGATATGTGGTCTTCTAGCTTAGGCCCATTGCTACCGCGAGCAGAACAGTGGCTGTGTTTCAAGGGCAAGGCCAGAATAAGGATGGGTGGACAACTAGTGGCCTCTGCTACACCTTTGTTGCTCATCCCCACACATCTTCAATTTCTAGGTTATATCACTTTTCCCTGCTGATCGGCCTCATGCCCATCTTTGATACTAATCTGTAGCATTTGCTGATATCTGTGGTGCAAACATTCCCAACGTGGCCAATTTCAATCTACCAAGAAGAGGTCCAGTGGAATTGGAAACAGATACACAGGAATTCATAATTCACAGTATTTTTCCACACAGATACAAAAGATATAAATAGGCTAGGCATGATGGCACATGCTTGTAATCCCAAACACTAAGGCTGAGACAGGAGGACTCTGAGTTTGAGTTACATAGTGAGACCCTGCCCCAACCCCTGCAAAAAAATAAAGAACATACAAATAAATAGCCTCAGCGGCATAACCTGAAAATAATGAGGAAGTGATGTTTTAAATATGGATTGTTTTTAATATAATTTATTTAATAGTAAAGTTAAGTTAGTTTTAAGAATGACTGCATTTAACAACCTGTTTGTGATATTCCTGGAAATTTAATAACTGCCTCTTACTAACCATTGCACACTAACTTCCACACAGCACTCTTTCCTTGCTCTGTGTGTATTTCCTGCATTGTGCTTATCAGAGTTTATGATCACTGAGCTATTGGTGTGAATTAGTGGTTAATATTTGTTTCCCCTACTGGACTGTAAACTCCACTAAAGCAGTGTTTATGTCTGGTTTTGTTTACAGTGTCTACAACAGAGCAGGTGCTCAGGAAAAACTGAATAAATGAATGAATGCAATTTAGAACAAAGAGGTACATATATACGTGCATTATGTATAAGTAAATAAATTAGTTGATAAGTAAATAAATTGGTGATTTCTGGTGCTTTTGACCCCTCAATACCCAAAAGCTCTTACACTTCAGCCTTTGCATGTTATCCCTTTCTCTTCAGTACTGATGTCATTGATTTAAGTATCTTGGTTCCCGGACTTTGTTTAAATATGAATGGATGCTGGAGCCTTGGCTTGTTTTTCTATTTTTTCTAATCTGTTTCTGGAACTGGTTGCCTCCATAGAAAGATAGATCCTGGAGTGGCTACGGTTTATTTTGTGGCTGCTCTAAAAGGGATAGTTTGCCTTCCCTTATCCCCAGATCCACTCTGGGCTTGATTTTTCAAGAAATCCTCCTTGGAGCTGGGTGTGGTGCACACACCTGTATACCCAGCACTCAGGACATTGAGGCAGAAACTTCTTCAGTTTGACGCCAGCCTGGGCTACACAGTAAGACTCTGCCCAAAAAACAAACAAAACAAAAAACAAAACAAAACAAAAAACAAAACAAAACAAAAAACCAACAACAATAACAGCAACAGCAGCAACAAAGCTTCCCTGGAAGTTACAGAGAGAGACTTAAAAGCATTATAAAACAGCAATACATAGGCTGGGGCCAAACGCTCACAGATTTGGGCCTTCTCTGTCCTGAAAGGAACTGGAGGCAAATTACTCCTCAGTTTTCTTCTCAAAGAAAGTGGCTCCACCTCTGCTGTCAGACATGCAGTAAACATCTAGGATCACAAGCAGAGCTTTCCTAATGAGGGAGCACTCAGCTAAGCCCTGCAGACCTCAGCTTTCCATTTAGCTTCTGACCCACAGGGCCCCTTTCAGAAGATCAAATACCTGATTGCCATTCTAACACGAATCTAACCTTTGCATAGGCATGGGACCCCACTCTTCAGTCCTTGGTACTCAGTCAGTATCTTAGTCTGTTTTCTGCCACTGTAACATAATACTTGAGTCTGGGTAATGTATAAAGAAAAGAAATTTGTTTGACTCATAGTTCTGGAGGCTGAGGAGTTCAATATGTATGGCTCTGGCATCTGGCAAGGGCCTTTGTGCTGTGTCATCCCACGACAGAAAGCAGAAGGGCAGGTCCATAAGAGTGCAAGAGGAAGCTGAACTCACTTTATAATAAGCTCACTGTCGCCACAACTAACTCTCACAATAATGACATTAACCCATTAATGGCAGCAGAGCCCTCATGACCTAAACACTTCTTATTAGGCCCAACTTCCCCAAACTGTTTCTTTGGGAATTAGTTTATAATATATGAATTTTAGGGGACCCATTCAAACCACAGCAGGCAGGAATGAAACTATGGAAAAAATGGTACTCTCCACCCTCAAATCTCTGAAGACCATGGAACATGGAGGGGCAGCCATGCCACTGTGGTGTCTGATCCTTTCAGAACTCAGAAGCTTAGCTAGGTTAGGCCTGGTTAGTACTTGGATGGGAGACCGCCTGGGAACACCAGGTGCTGTAGGCTTGGGAGAAGGACCCAGCAACCCACTCCAAAAAAACAATCAGCCATTGAAAACCTATGAATAGCAGAGAAGCACAGCAATAGTGTATAGCCTGTTGGACATAGAGTGGCTATGAGTCGGACACCGACTCAACAACACCTAACAACAGCAAAAAGAAAAATGAAGAACAGAGTAAAACCACTGAATTTTCTTAGCTTCCACAGCTGGTGCCAAAGCCAGACAAATAGGATGCTATAATGTCTTCTGCGTGGATCTCTGAGTTGGAGACTAACCTCATGACATCAGTCACTCTCAAGGTTTTTTCAGTCCTGTACCCAGTTGATTGGTTTTAAAATTGTTCGTTGTTCCCTGCTGTTTAAAGCAAACCCTGAGTGATGGGTTTCAGAGTTTATTGCCTGTATCACATTAGCAAGTTTTCTCCTTTAAAATGAGAAGCAAACATTGCCAGGTCAATAGAAAATGCAGTGACTCATGATGCTGCATTTTGGGAATAACCACTGCAGACTGTTTTAGATGACTCAGGAGAAGTTCAAAGAAACTCTATTGTATTACATGCTCACCTAAGATGGACAAGCCTGGCTTTGAGAGTTTGTCCTGAGGTCAGGAGCTTTACCTGAGCAGCCAGGGCCCAATGTGGCTGAGGAAGGGACAGCTGTGACCAGCTTACTTTCCAGGAGAGAGTCCTGCAGGCAGGGCAAAATGATGGCATCTTTGGAAATGGTCTTCTGTGCCACCATTCTCCACCACTGGCCTCTCCATCAGTGGACTATTTTGGGGATACAAGTAAACTCAATTTATCCAGGTGACCACAGGAAGAGTCCATAACTGGTTTTATTAAAATCATAGACTGTTGAGCTCCTCAACCACTTTCAGGGAGCAGAAGGCTCTAAAAAGAACAGATACTTAGTTCCACATGCCTGGTGTGGAGCAAATAAAGTTCATATTTATTGTGAAGGGGCTGTTCTGGTCCAAGATGCATGGAAATCTTTGGGCAACAGCTGTGGGACATTAGCTTAATGTTGTTGTTGTTGTTGCTGTTGCTGTTGTTGTTGAGTCAGATCTGACTCATAGCAACCCTATGTACAACAGAACAAAACACTCCCTGACGCTGTGCTATGCCTGGCACTATGTCAGTACTTTTCTGCTATTCATGGGGTTTTCAATGGCTGATTGTTCCAGGATTGTTTTGGGAATAGACTGCCAAGTCCTTCTCACATTTTTGCAGTGATGGGGATCGAGCTCAGGGCCTTACAGCATGCAGAACAAACACTCGATATCAACTGGGCTAAACCCCAGCTCCCAATAAGAATCTATAAGGAAGAACTTCCTCTTTCTTTTGAGGTGCTAGGGATTGACTCCATTACTTTCTGCATACTAGGCAAGAGATCTACCACTGAGGACATTAGCTAGAAGGGCCAAAACAACATGGAATGCTTGGTTTTTGCAGCCTCAACATCAACAAAACAAAAACCCCTACAACAAGGTTGGTAAGCAACTTCCTGATAAATAGAGAAAATATTGAGGTTGTCCAAGATTTTGCTTTACTTGGTTCTACAATCAACCCCTGTGGAAACAACAGTCAAGAAATCAAAAGACGCATTGCATTGGGAAAAGCTGTGGCAAAAGATCTCTTTAAAATGTTGAAAAGTAAATATGTCACATTGAAGATGAAGGTGCACCTGACTTATGCCCTGGTATTTTCAATCACATTATATTGGTTGTGAAAGCTAGCTGTTGAATAAGGGAGAGAGGAGAAGAACTGATGCTTTTGAATTATGCTAGAGACAAATATTGGATTGCCAAAAGAATCAACAGATCTGTTCTAGAAGAAGTGCAACCAGAGTGCTCCTTGGAAGCAAGGATGGCTAGACTGCATCTTACGAATTTTGGACATGTAGTCAGGAGGGACAAATCTCTGGAGAAGGACATGATGTTTGGGAGAGTGGCTGGTCAAAGAAAGAAAGGAAAACTCTCAACTAGATGGATTGACACAGTGTCTGCAACAATGGGCTTAAACATAAGTAAGATTGAATGCCTGGCACAGAATCCGGGAGCGTGTTGTACATAGGGTTCTGTTGTACCTAGGGTTGCTATGAGTGGGAGCTGACTCAAGGGCATGATAATAACAAATGGACAACACTGTCCCTCTAGTGGTAGGTGCCTGAATTGCAGGCTCAGAGCTCTGGGGGGGACAGTCAACAAGAGGAAGGAGTGATACCTCACAAATTCAAATGTTGTTGTTTTAGGTGCCATTGAGTCAGATCCAATTCATAGTGATCCTATGAGCAACAGAATGAAACACTCCTCAACACTGCCATGCCTGGCACTGTCAGTGCTTCTCTGCTATTCATAGGATTTTCAATGGGTATTTGTTTTGGGATTGTTCTGGGAGTGGGCTGCCAGGTCCTTTTCTCATTTTTGCAGTGCTAGAGATCAAACCCTCAGAGAGTGCAGAGCAGCACTGTACCAAGTGAGCTAAACCCCAGCACAAATTCATATACTATCATCCTTTACATTTTAATGGGGTTTAGCATTTTAAAAGTTCTTTCACCCGTCCTCTCTCTCTCATCTCACAACAACCCTGTGAAAAACAACTGATGTTTCTTATGACAAATGGGACTATAAAGGTGTTTTATCTAAATCATACAGCTATAAATGGTCTCAGGTCTTCTGACTTTAAACTTAAGTCTCTTTTCCCTCACCATGCATCGTTCCTTTTCTGACCACCAAGATTAACATGTGCTGGGTCCCAGGTCTGAAATACCTAGAATGTGAAATGACTACAAAAGTCACTGCATTGCCCCTCTGCTAGGTAACTGTTCTGGGAACAACAGCTTTGAAGGGAAACGCTTTCACCTTCTGAAGAAAAACACTTTTCACTTGGTGAAGTTTTCAGTTACTATGGATGGCAAATGCAGGGGAAAATTCCAATATATACACAAAAACCTTGCAAGCAGCCAGCATTCTTCTCCTGAGCAGGATGGCAGCTGGGATTACACTAAAGTTCCAAAGCCCATAAGATACTCCTGCCCCTGAGACTCCTCTCCTGTCTGTGGACTATTGTGTGGGATTCCTTTGTGAGATGAAATGGCTTTTACTTAATAATCAGGACTAAGGCTTACACTGCACATGGCTCTAGGAGAAATAATGTTGTTGTTAGGTGCCGTCGAGTCGGTGTCCAACTCACAATGACCCTATGTACAACAGGTGAAACAGTCTTAGTGCTTCCCCGCTCCTCATAGGGTTTTCAACGGCTGATTGTTTTCTGGGAGTGGGTTGCCAGGTCCTTCTCCCAAGCCTACAGCTCCTGGTGTTCCCAGGCGGTCTCCTATCCAAGTACTAACCAGGTTCAACCCTGCTTACCTTCTGAGATCTGACGGGATTGGACACCACAGTGCTAGGGCTGCAGGGAGGGAGTGATAATACATTGGCTTAAATCTGTGGTAGGTTAGAAACAACTGGTTTCCTGAGAGCCATTTTGCTGGTTCAGAATGCCATGGAGAGGCCAATAGTGGAGAATGGTAGCGCAAAAGACCATTTCCAAAGAGGTCACCATTTTGCCCTGCCTGCAGGACTCTCTCCTGGAAAGTAAGCTGGCCACATTTGTCCCTTCCCCAGCCACCTTGGGTCCAGGCTGCTCAGGTAAAGCTCCTAACCTCAGGATGAACTCTCATTTAGCTCTCGGCTCATAGGCTGAATCATCTTCTCTTTCATGGTTCCTTGGAGGGCTGTTGAGGGAAAAGAGGTGGGAGAAGAGGAAGCTGTTGCAACTCCTCAGCATCTTCTGATGCTGCAGAGGGAGTGTGAGCCTCCTGTCCCGGATCTTAAGGGAAAGAAGACGTTGAATTGCAGATACTGGAAGGCTCCATTTGATTGACACACAGCAGGAAGAAGTACGGTTTTCTTTTCAGGAAATGTGTATGAGAGTGAGCATCCATGGGTTTGTCAGTGTGTGAGAAAAGCGAGCAGAGAGAATGTTTTTGATGCATTCCATCACTCTAAAATAAAAGTCACTAACATTACAAGCATCATCCCATAGCACACAGACACAAAACTTGCACACATACCCACATCCACCCACACCTGCACACCTAATAGCTCAGGTAACTTCTCTCTAGCCAATGGTTCCTTTTTTTCTTCTTGAGACAGGGTATGGCTAGGTAGCCCATGCTGGCCAGCTGGCCTCCAACCCACAATCCTCCTGCCTCAGCCTCCTGGGTGCTAGAATTACAAGCATGTGCCACTACTCCCAACCAATGGGCTCCTTTTGGAATGGACTTCCATCTTCTGAACTTTGTGCTACAGGCCTTGTATTTCCCATGAAACAGAAGAGACTGGAGAGGAAAATGACCAAGCAGAAGACCTGGTCCCTTCTCCATCAATTCACTTCGTGTCTTCCCAAGGCTTGCCACTCTCTACAGGGCCCAGGGCAGCAGCTGCCCAGCACGGGCTAGGTACTGTGAGTGAAAACCAGGCATAGCATTCTACGTGAAAGGTAAGTCTTTCCTTACAGTTGAGTTTCTCTTCTTGTTTTTATGTACACAGCAAGCCTCTCCCCCAGTTTGGAGGAAGGATTGCTCTTCTCCCTGCCATAAATCCCTTCCAACATCCGTCTATCAAGCCACAGTTCCCTGGAAAGACCCTGCACAAAACTGCAGGCTGTCCTCAGCTTGGCTCCCTGCTTCTGTGAAAAGCTGCTAGCAGGTAGAGGAAAAGAACCTATAGCCCTTCTTCTGAAGACCCAGTGGCTAGCTGAGGACCCACCCTGCCAATGCCATCCCCAGCAGAGGAAGCACAGAGTAGAGAGTTCTCCTAATCCTCTGGTCTGACCTGAACTCCTTGAATCCCATCATCCCAGGACCCGCCCATAAGAGAAGTGCTTTGGCATGGCAGAGAGGGCTGGGTGAGGTAGAGGGGAAGTTGCTAAACTCTGAAGAGAGGGGAAGGTTATGAAAACACTTAGAAGGGAGAGAAAGATGTGGGCAGTGGGTTTTGTGGAAAGAGACCAAGGGAAATGGACTTTTTCTCCAATGACAAGGGCCACTAAGTAGATGGGCTTGTCCCCTGCAGCAAGGCAGCAGGCAGCTACTCACAGCATTCTGCCTCCAAGGCTGCCAAGCCAGAATGGAGGGGACGGGACTTAGTGTTTTGCTAGATAAGCAAGAGGGTAACCTTGCAAACATGCTTGATTCCATCAAATGCTTTTGCTGATTAAAGGCTCAGAAGCTACCAGAGTTCTTTAATTCCTCCCTCTACCAAACAGGCCTGGAACAGGAGATCACGGAAACATTTATCAGAATTCAGAGAGAGTTGTGGTCCTGAAATCTTCTCAGCAGACACTCCACTGTTGCAGCCTGCCATTCTCTCTTTTTAAAAATAGATTAATTGATTAATTAATTTATTTTATTTTTCAAATTTTAATTAGGATACAACATATTGGGCTTCATTATGGCCTTTTCATAAATTATATTGTGTTCTTTGCTCTTTTTCACCCACTCATTACTCCCCCGTTGCTCCCTCTCCCTCCCAGACAGTCGCCATTTTACTTTCAAGTCTCACCCATATAGGTTTTTAGGGTCTGGTCTTTGTCTGTCTTTCTTTCTTTCTTTCTTTCTTTCTCTCTTTCTTTCTTTTTCTTTCTTTTTTTTTTCAAATTTAGATTTCACATATGAAAGAGAGCATGTGGTATTTATCTTTCTGAGTCTGGCTTATTTTGTTTAATGTGATGATCTCCAGTTCCATCCATTTTCCTGCAAATGACCTAATTTTATTCTTCTTTATGACGAATCCTGCCATTCTCTTGAAGAGACTCAGGCCCTGGAATCGGACAAGGGAAGGGGTTACAATCCTGAGGCCCAGAGCAGAAGGTGAGAGACAGAATCGCTACCTCAGGTTAAAAATAACGCTCTACTTCCGGTGGAGTAATTGTCTGTCTCTGAGCTGCAAAAAGAAGAAAAACACATCTCTGAAACTCATCCTGACCTGGGGACAGCATCTGGGTAGACTAGTGAGAAGGGAAAGGAGGAGAGACAGCTAAATCGGGCTAAGGTGACACGACCTGAATGTCAACACCTCACCCCCTGCCCTGTGACTGCTCACGGTCCTCTCAGGATGGAAGCATTTCTTTTGGGTGAGAGGCTGGGCTGTGGGAGGAACAGGAGGGATTTTGCCATTGCATCAGCAGCCCCATCACCTACTCTGACTAAGGCCCTGCACACAGAGGCCTACTCAGATTCGGACCAACCTTGGCCTGATCTTGGCAATACCCCGGGACCCAGTCAAAGAAACTGGAGGGAACCCTGGGGGTCTCAGTGGAGGAAACAGGATCTTTTATATGTGCCCAGATATCCCTTTATTCCAAGGCACAGTGTTTCTCGTAAGAAGACAGAATCTTCCCTGAAGACCGTAAAATCTTAGATCCAAATACATCTGTGGACTCCCAAGCCCAACCTCCCCATTTACAGATGAGGAATCGCAGGTCAGGGCCCAGATTAGTGACAGAGCCCAGATCAGAGTCCGGATTTTCCTTCTCACCTTCAGTGCTCCCCACCCTGCTGTCTCTGCATTGGCCTCCTGCAGGAACTCCCAGCCAGTCTCCCAGACACCACACATATAGAATTTGATTTTTAATAGATTATTTTTAGAGAAGTTTTTAGGTTCATAGCAAAATTGAAGGGGAGGTACAGAGATTTTTACATATGCCCTCTGCCCCCACACATGCATTTCTTTTCCCTTATCAATATCCCCATTCCGATGGTGCATTTACTATTGAGGAAGACATTGGCACACCACTATCACTCACAATCCATAGTTAACCTTAGGGTTCACTCTTAGTGTTGTACAAATGTGGGTTTGGACAAATGTATAATGATGTGTATCCACCATGATAGTATCATGAAAATTAGTTTCACTGTCCTAAAATCCTTACATGGGGAATTTTCACAGCAACCACTATAACAAAGAGCCATCTGCAAGACTTAGTTGCCATTTTAGTGTGGGGATTCCTCTCTGGTACATAGCTTTCTGGGTGCTTATTAGCTTGAAGACATTCCCTTCCCCTGCATTCCTTGTTGTTGGCACCTAGGGTAGTGTGTTTTAGTATATAGAAGTTCTCATCCTGTGAGTGATAGATTAAGATGTGGGAACCTCAGACCAAGCTGTAATGTAGGGTTCATATCATAAAAAACTTTTTTCTTTGGAAGCTCCAGCTTCCACCCCAAAATCCCTCATCCTTCCAGCACACACACTTCCTTTTGTTCTTCTAGCTCAGCAAACTTCTCCAATTCTTCCTAAGGCTCCCAGTGCCCTTGTGCCCTGCTGACTGTCTCTGCTGACTATCAAAAAGTGCTTCCAGGAGGGGATTCTAGGTCAATTATTTGCTATTCAGTATCAACTGAAGCCATCACATTTCACTTCCCAGGGGCATTTGCACCATGGACCTTAGCTCTCCTTGTATAATGAAAAATTTTATCTTCAAAATTTTAGATTTCCAAAAATAGGTGAAAAGAAGAAGACCTTTCCTGAGGATCGTGAAATCACTCTAAATAGTACCTGCTTCTTCTACTTTGCATAACTCAGGTTCTGACCTCCCATCAGCCAAAGATAATGATGAGGAGCCGACACAGAATATGAATAAAGAGGGGGATTTGAACCATAAATGGTCATTTGGAGAAAAAAACTATTTTTCCAAAATAGAAAGTGAATAATAACTAGATATCTGGCTCTCAATACTATGAGGTAGATGTGCTGATGTTAGAGGCAAGTGCACTGGAAAGACCTGGACTTCATTTGGTCCTAGGTCTACATAAAAATAGCTGCATGACTTTGCAAGTTATTCTACTTCTTTGAGCCTTGATTTCTTCCTTTCTAAAATGTTTGAGCTCCAGCATTCCAGATCTCAAAGGAGGAATTAAAAGCAAACCAGATGAATCTAGGATGCTATCCTTTCTATATCCTTTACTTTTGACAAAGGTGACTAACATGGCTTGAAGAAGCTATTTCTGCCAAATCTTGACCTTCCCTATATCAGGCAAAAGGAGCCAATGCCCAATAGATTATAGATACCACCATGACAAAGAACCCAGCTCCATTTTAAAAGGAAAGCATAATGATTTTTGGAATAGGCATTTTGTATTGTGTATAATGAAACCAAGGAAATTTGTGAAGGCTCAGCTTAAGCTTATAAAATTTCTAAATCAATAAAAGCTTCTTGGAAGAGCTTTGCCATCACATTGGTTCAAAAAGGCAGGTATGAAGATATTTATGCCGATATCAGATGCAATAGTTAAAGCAAATCATATAACAGAGGGGAAGTCAGAGGTGCAGAAGCCAGCGATAGCTGTGGTGTATCTAGAACCTAGAGTTTAGCCTCATAGCTACAACTTCTGACTCTTATACCAATCACTGGTAAGCATTATTACTAAGGCAGGGAACACATCTATCTTGTTGACTATTATACATATGAGTACATATGGTATGTACTCAATTAATTTTTTTTGTGTGTATGGTATTTGGGGGTTAAATGCAGGGCCTCACATATACTTTGCAAGTGCTCTAACACCTCCAGCCCAGTTTAAAATTTTTTTATCTTGAGACAGGTCTCACTAAGTTACACAGGCTGCCTTGGATCTTGAACTTGCAATTCTCTTGCCTCTGCCTCTTGAATTGCTGGGATTACAGGCATGCACCACCATACCCAGCTAATGAATATTTTTTGAATCAATGCTTTGCAGTGTCACTATTTTTGATTCTCAGCTTTCCTTTCTTTCTCATTATTCTATTTGATCCCTTCTTCAACCCTCTTACCACTACTTCCTTGTCTATGTCATCATTCTATTTGCCTAAATTGTTTCAGTAGGCTGCTAGCACTCTCACTGATTGGTCCTGCTCTCAATCTAATACATTCTCTAAATTGCAGCCAAAGCATTCTTTCTGAAATTTAATCATGTTACTTCATATTTAAAAGTCAGTCTTTTAGGGACTGCTAGTGTAGCCTTTAGATAGAAGACTTGCCTAGTATGTGCAAGACCCTGGATTCAATCCCCAGCATCACGCGCACACACGCACACACACACGCATTTCAATCTTCTAAATTGTCAAATTTCCTAGCATAAATGTGTGTAGAATATATTATTATTTTCTTTTAGTGTGTAGTGTGTAGGATCTGTAGTGATGGCTCTTTGCTTTATAGCCTGACAAATGCCATTTAGTAAATGTTCCATATGCACTTGACAAGAATATGTTCTGGAACTGTTTTGGTGTGCTGTTCAATTAGGGTAAGTTATCTAGCTATATTGTTCAAGCTTCTATTTCTTTAATAATTCTTTTTCCTACTTTTACTATCAATTACTGAGAAAGTGATATTAAAATGATATGTGACATGATTATGCATTTGCCTATTTCTCCTTTTGTCAGCATTTGCTTTACAAACTTTTTGAAGCTATTATTAACTTCCTACAATTTAGAATTGATTTATCTTCCTGTTGAACTTACTTTCTCACCACAATAAAAATTTGTTTCCTTTTTTACTGTATTACTCTAACTTAAAAGTCATTAATTTTATTAATTTTTTCAGAAATTGATATCTAATAAAATTTCCTGACTTCTGTTTCCTTATGTGTAAAATTTTTATTTTAAAGCAGCATTTAAGCTGCATGTAGTGGTGAATACTTGCACTCAGGAAAGACAGGCAGGAAAATCACAACTTCAAGGCCAGCCTCAGCTACATAGCAAGGTCTAGGCCAGATCAGCATTATAGTTAGGCCCTGTCTAAAACAAACAACAACAACAAAAACTAATAATACAATAATAACAAATAGCATTTAATTTGGTTTCATAAAATAAATGTTAAAAATCTTTCTCCTTAATTTTAATGTTTAGTCTGTTTACAATTATTGCAAGTACTAATGTATTTAGTTTTAACAATACATCTTTATGCCAACAAATGAAACAATTTAATGGAAATTAACAGATTCCTTAAAAAGTACAAAACTTAATTCAAAAATAAGTAGAAATTCCTATATCTTTCAAGCAACTTTGATTTCTAATTTAAAATGTTCCTATGGCTGGGTATGATGGCACATGACTTATAACTGAAGAACTGAGAGGGAGGCTGAAGCAGGAGGATTGCAAGATCCAGGCCAGCCTGGACTACATAACATGACTGACTCTGCCTCAAAAAAAATTTTTTATAAAAAAATTTCAGGCTTTAAAAGACTTAACTAGTGAATTCTTTGGCATACTCATGGAAAAAATATTACCAATCTTACACAAATTTCCAGGAAAAGAGGAGAAAAATAATTTCCAACTTGCTATGTAAAACTAGCCATACATTCACTAGGTAAACTTCGGAGAATTACATTTCAAGGAAAGAAATTCATAGACCAATCTTATGTATAAAAATAGATGGCAAAATTCTAAACAAATCAATGATAAATTAAACCCATCAATACATAAAAGGATAATGTGTAGTGGCTACATTCCAAGAAGGTAAGGTTGATTTAACATTCAAAATATCAATATAATTCACCATATTAATAGAATCATACAATATGATTATCATACAGTATAATTATCTGAATATAGGAAAACACATTTGACAAAATTCAACATCCATGCTTGGATTTTAGCAAACTAGTAATAAAAGGAAATGTTCTACAGCAAAAATTATATCTAATGGTAAAATATTACATGATTCCTCCTGAGTTCAACAATAAAAGAAAGATGTCTATTACCATTAATATTGTACTGGAGATCCAACCTAGTATAATAAGCTTAGCAAAAAAGAGATTGGAAAGGAAGAAATAAAGCAAACATTATTTACAGACCACACAATTGAACTCATAAATAATTTTTAAAAATCAATACAAGAACTATTAAAATTAATAAATAATTTAACAATATCTCTCCACACAGAGTCAATATACACAAATAGCTTGTATATACTAGCAAAAAATAATTTAAAAATGAGCCAGGTGCCATGGCCCATGCCTGTAATTCCAGCAACTCAAGAGACTGAGGAGGAGAATTGTGAGTTGGAGGCCCAGAGCAGCCTATGCAACTTAGCAAGACTCTGTCTTAAAATTAAAACTAAAATAAAGGGCCTAGGGATCCAACTCAATGGTGGCATGCTTACCTAGCATGCAAAAGGTCTTCGGTTTAACTATACAGTACTCAAAAAGAATTAAGTGCCATTTTAAAGTAACGTTTAAATAAATGTCTAGGAAGAAAGCTACCATAAGATACACAAGATCTCTACACCAAAATCTATAAAACATCATTGAAAGAAAATTTTGTTGTTATTCTTGTTGTTAGGTGTTGTCAGGTTGGGTCCAACTCATAGCAACACTATGTACACCAGAATGAAACAATTCCCAATTCTGTGCCAGGCACACAATCTTATTTATGTTTAAGCCCATTGTTGCAGACACTGGGTCAATCTATCTACTTGAGGGTCTTTCTTTTTTTTTTTTTTTTTTGGCTGACCTGCTACTCTCCCAAACACAATGTCTTTCTCCAGGGATTGGTTCCTCCTGACTACATACCCAAAATACATAAGATGCAATCTAGCCATCCTTGCTTCCAAGGAGCACTCTGGTTGCACTTCTTCTAGGACAGATCTGTTGGTTCTTTAGGCAGCCAATGGCATATTCAATATTTGTCTCCAGCACCACAATTCAAAAACGTCAATTCTCCTGTCTCCCTTGTTCAATGTTCAGCTTTCACAATCATATGATGCACCTGAAAATACCATGGCATGAGTCAGACACACTTTCATCTTCAACGTGATATCTTTATTTTTCAATACTTTAAAGAGATCTTTTGCCACATCTTTTCCCAGTGGAATGTGTCTTTTGATTTCTTCATTGCTGCTTCCATGATTGTTGATTATAGAACCAAGTAAAGCAAAATCTTGGACAACTTCAATCTTTTCTTCATTTATCGTGACGTTGCGTACTGATCCAGTTGTAAGGATTTTTGTTTTGTTGATGTAAAGTGCAGTCCACACTGAAGGCTATGTTCTTTGATTTTCATTAGTAAAAGTTTCAAATCCTCTTCACTTGCAGCAAGTAGAGTTGTGTCATATACATAATGCAGGTTGTTAATGAGATTTCCTCCAATCCTGATGCTGTGTTCTTCTTCATAAAGTCCAGCTCCCCAGATTATTTGCTCAGCATAGAAATTGAAGTGGCATGGTGAAAGGATATAGCCCTGACACACACCTTCCTCAACTTTAAACCAAGCAGTGTTTCCTTGGTCTGTTACAACGACTACTTCCTGATCCACATACAGATTCCTGATGAGTACAATTAAGTGCTCTGGTATTCCCATTTTTTGAAGTGTTATCCATAATTTGTTATGATCTACACAGTAAAATGCCTTTGCACAGTTGATAAAACCTAGATAGATAACCTTTCCCGTATTCTCTGCCTTTGGCTAATATCCCTCTGACATTAGCAATTATGTCCCTGGTTCCCCATCCTCTTCTGAATCTGGTTTGATTTTCCAGCAGTTCCCTGTCTATATACTGTGGTTGCTTTTGAATGATCTTTAGTAAAATTTTGCTTATGTGTGATATTAATGATATCATTTGTAGTTTCAAAATTCAGTTGGATCCCCTTTCTTGGGAATATGCACAAATATGGATCTCTTCCAGTCAGTTGGCCAGGTAACTCTTTTCCAAATCTCTTGGCATAAACAAGTTAGCACCTGCAGTGCTGCATCTGTTCATTGAAACATCTCTATTGGTATTCCAAAATTCCTGGAGCCTTGTGTTTTGCCAATTCCTTCAAGGCAGCTTCCACTTTGTCTTGCAATACCACTGGTTCCTCATTATGGAACCTCTCAAAATGGTTGGTCATCCACCAATTCTTCTTTGTGTAATGACTCTGTGCATTCCCTCCATCTTTTTTTGATGTTTCCTGCATTGTTTAATAGAATCTTTCACTATTGCCCCTCAAGGCTTGAATGTTTTCTTCAATTCCTTAAGCTTGAGAAAAACAGTGTGTTCTTCCCTTTTGGTTTTCTGTCTCCAGCTCTTTGCACACGTCATTAAACTATTTGATTTTGTTTTCTTGAGCTGCCTTTTGAAATCTTCTGTTTAGTTCTTTGACTTCATCATGTCTTCCTTTTACTTTAGCTACTTGACATTGAAGGGCAAGTTTCAGGGTCTCTTTTAACGTGCAATTGTGTCTTTTCTTTTTTTCCTGTCTTTTTAATAATCTTTTGCTTTCCTCATGAATGAAGTCTTTGATGTCATGCCACAACTCGTCTGGCTTTCTATCATTCATGTCTAATGCATTAAACCTGTTCTTGAGGTGGTCCCTGAACTCAGGTGGGATATATTCATACCTTGGCTCTTGTACACTTGTTCTAATTTTCTTCAGTTTCAGTTTGAACTTGCATATAAGCAGTTGGTGATCTGATCTACAACCAGCACCCAGTCTTGTTCTGATTTTTGATATTGAGCTTTTCTATCATCTCTTTCCACAAATGTAGTCAATTTGGTTTCTGTATGTTCCACCTGGTGAAGTGCTTGTGTATAGTTGCCATTTATGTTGGTGAAAAAAACGAAAAAGGTCATTGGTCTGACAAAATTTTACCATGCGATATCCAGCATCATTTCTGTCACCAAGGCCATATTTTCCAACTACCAAACCTTCTTTGTTTCCAACTTTTGCATTCCAGTCATTAGTAACCATCACTACATCCTGACTACATGTTTGATTTATTTCAGATTGCAGGCACTGGTAAAAATCTTCCCTATCTTCATTTGTGGCCTTAGTGGTGGGAGTATACATTTGAATAATAGTCATATTAACTGCCCTTCCTTGTAGGTGTATGGATATTATTCTATCACTGACAGCATTGCACTTCAGGACAGATCTTGAGATATCTTTTTTTATGATGAATGCAACCCCATTTCTCTTTAATTTTCATTCCCAGCATAGGAGATTATATGATTGTCTGACTCAAAATGGCCCATACTAGTCCATTTTAGCTCACTGATGCCTAGAATGTCAATGTTTATGGGTTCCATTTCTCTTTTAATGATTTCTAATTTTCCTAGATTCATACTACATACATTCTACATTCCAATTATTAATGGATGTTTGCAGGTGTTTCTCCTCATTTTGAGTCATGCCACATGCCACATTGCAAATGGAGGTCCCTGAGGTATTTACTCCATTTCCATAATTAAGGTAAAACCTACTTTGAGGAGGCAACTTTTCCCCAGTAGTCTTTTGAGTGCCTTCCAACCTGGAGGGCTCATTTCCTGGCACTATATCTGACAGTGTTTCTCTGCTATTCATAAGGTTTTCAATAGCTAATTGTTTTGGGAGTGGGTTGCCAAGTCATACTCCCTAGTCTGTCTTAGTCTGCAAGTTCACCTGAAACCTGTCCACCCTGGGTGACCCTGCTGATATCTGTAATAGCAGTAGCATAACTTTCATCCTCATAGCAACACTCAAGCCCCCACAGTATGGCTAACTGACAGACATGTGGGAGAAAATTTTAAACCCCTAAAAATAATGGATATATACACCAAGTTCATAGATTGTAAGGCTCAATATTAGTTTTAGGATGTATAGATGAAATGCGATTCCAATTAAAATTCCAGAAGGATTCTTTGTAGAAATTATCAAATTTCCAAAATTTACATAGACATGCACAGAATATAGAATAGCCTAAACAATTTTGAGGGAAAAAAAGCCAGGCACCACAGCACACACCTGAAATACTAGCAACTTTAAAATGAAAGAAAAGAAAAGAAGGAAAAAATTTGATGAAAGACTTAAATTACCTGATTTTAAGAGTTACTACAAAATCATAGCAATCAATTCACTGTGGTATTGGCATAAGGATTGATAAATAGATCCATGGAACATATTAGAGTTCATAAATAGACCTACACATATGTGATCAATTGATTTTTAATTAAGCTCCAAGATAATTCAATAATTCAATAATTCCAACAAATTGTGCAGAAAAAACATAATGTCTATCTAGGAAAAAAATGAATCTTAGTCTCTATTGCAAGCCCAACAAAAATTTATTTGAGATAGATCATATATCTAAATGCAAAAGAGAAAAACATAAATCTTCTAGAAAATTATGACTAGCTTTTACATCCATGTGTTAAGCAATAACTTCTTAGGCAAGGCACAAAACAGTCACACTAGAAAAAAAAGTGATAAATTGCATCTCAAAACTAAAGCTTTCCCTTTTGCTCTTCATAAGATACAATTAAGGAAATAAAAAGTCAAGTTACAGATTGGGAGAAAATATTCATATTATACATACCTGACAAAAGACTTGGGTTGAAAATATACACATTACTTCTTAATAACAAAGAGTAAACAACATAATTTTTTAAATGGGCAAAAAGCTCAGACAGACATTTATCAAAAGATATATCATTAGTCAATAAAAAGACTCTCAACATCATTAGTTATCAGGGAAATACAAATTAAAACCACGAGATAGGCTGAATGTAGTGGTGCACGCCTGTAATCCCAGCAATTCAGGAGGCTGAGGCAGCAGGATCACAAGTCCAAGGCCAGAGGCAGCACGTGCAACTTAGCAAGACCCTGTCTCAAAAGAAAAAAATTAAAAATGGGCTTGCAGTGCATTCAGAGAAATGGTAAAGCACATGAAAAGTGTGCTTGAGGCCCTGGGTTCAACTCCCAAGTACCACAAAAACAGAACAAAACAAAACCCATGAGACATAACATCATACCCACTAGATTGCCTAAAATTGAAAAGATAGAGAATGACAGACATTGGTGAGAACATGGAGAAAGAATTCTTGAAATTATTGGAAATTCACAATAGTACAATCACTTTTGGAAACAAGAAACTTAGAGACATAAAATCGAGTCAAAAAAGGTAAACTTGAAAGAGAATGCATTATATAATTCTATTTACATAAAATTCAAAAAGAGGCAAAGCTAATCTATGGTGATAGGCTTTGGAATAGCAGCGTATTAGTCAGACTTCTCATCACTGGGACAAACAACTTGATGGAACAACTTAAAAGAAGGGAAGACTTATGTCAGCTCATCATTTCGGAGGTTTCAGTCCACAGTCCTTGGCTCTGTTGACTCTGCCCCGTGGTGAGGCAGAACATCATGGCGGCAGGAGCATGTGGCACAGGCCCCTCACCTCATGGCAGAGAGGAAGCAGAGAAGAGAAACAGAGAGGGGCCCTGGACAAGAAACTGTGCCAAAGACACACCTTCAGTGACTACTTTCTCCCGCTAGGCCCTACCTCCTAAAGTTTCCAGAACCTCTCCAAATAGCGCCACCAGCCAAGCAACAATCCTTCAGTATGTGAGCCTTCATGGGGGACACTTCATATACAAACTATAACAAGTGGTGACTTTAGGAAAGGAATGCTGACTGGTAAGATGCAAGAGAAAATCTTCTAGAGCTTGATATATGTGGTGGGTACATGATGTATACATACATAAGAATTGAGCAGTACACCTTATATAGGACGGCCCACTTTCCTGAATGACCTGGAACTGTCCTGGTTTTAAAAATTAAAAGTATTGTTCTAGGCAACTAGGACAATGGTCATCCCTAATCTTAGATTTGCATATTTCACCATATGTATGGCAGAGTGTCAGGGAGTGTTTCATATGCTGTACATAGGTTTGCTATGAGTCACACCTGATTCGACAGCATCTAACAACAACCTGCTGTTCCTCAATTTTTTTTTCCTCAGGAAAGAATGCTATTTATTCTGTGCATTTCTTTTCTCAAAGAACACATAGGCCAATCTGCCCACCCCTCACCCCCATCAAAAGCAGTCTGAGAACTGCTTCCTTTCTTTCTTACTCTCACTTTTTCCCTTTCTCACCTCCAAACTACCTGTAGTTCCGTAAATATGCTGTTTCACGCAAACATATGTGCCTGGACTGTTCTTCCTCTTCCCTTTACCCTAGGAATTTCTACTCACATTTCACAATTAAGGTCTCTCAGCCTCTTCCACACTGGGCAATTCTCCTACATCTCTAGGTGACCCAAATGTATCCCCTTCTCCTTCTCACACCCCCTTTACACTACACTAACAGGAACCATCACACCTGATTGCATGGTTTGCTCATCTGGATCTAACAAGAAGGTCCTGAATCTTCTTTATCTTTGTTTCCTCAATGCCTGGCATACATCTATTAAAATAGCAGTCCCCCAACCTTTGTGGTGAGAGAGACTGGTTTTTTGTTGTTGTTGTTGTTGTTGTTTTAGAAATTTTTAATGTACATCATAATGTGATTCATTTTGACATGCTTTTCATTGTGACAATTTTCATATATGCAATTTGATAAACATTATTCATATAGGTTACCCCTTATCCTCCCCTATGCTTCCCCCTCCCCCCCTTCCCATCTAAGTTTCCCATCCAAGTCTTCTCTATCTTTTACTTAGTAGTATTTTTCTATATGTCCTTGGGTTCCAGTTCTGTTTAAGATAGAAACTTCTCCTGTAGTGGTCTTTGTTTTTATCTTGTTAGAACAATTACATGCGATTTCTAGTCCATTTGTATTGACATCATTCTTATCTTCCCTCCCCTCCTTTTATTATGATCTGATCTTTGAGTAGGATTTTTTCCTTCTTGTAATTTTGAATCAGCTCCCTATATGAGTGAGAACATGTGTTGTTTCTCTTTCTGAGCTCGTGTTCGTTCACTTAAAATAATTTTCTCTAATTCCATCCATTTTGCTGCAAATGACCTTATTTCATTTTTCTTAATTGCTGAATAGTATTCCATTGTGTATATATACCATAGTTTTTTTTATCTATTCTTCTGTTGAAGGGCACTTTGGTTGATTCCATATCTTTGCTATTGTGAAAAGCGCTGCATGAGAGACTGGTTTTGTCGAAGACAATTTTTCCATGGCCTGCGAGACTGGAGCCAGGCAGAAATGCAAGCAACAAGGAGGGGCTGTAAATACAGATGAAACTTCACTCATCAGCCCGCCTCTCACCTCCTGCTGTGTGGTGGAGACCCCTGTGTTAAATTACTGGTTATTTTAGTTGCTTTCACTGCATGGATTTCTGATAGATTCTGTCTGGGCTCCTCACCAGCTGAGCCACCCAGGAGATTCCAGTCTTACTACTGCAAAAGTAAACCCATGTTTTGACTCTAGAGAAGGCTCTTGACTTTTCCAGTTACTCTGAGCCATGCTTCACAATGTTCCATGCTTCACTTTCTTAACCTTGCCACTATCACCCAGCTCTAGGTCCTATCTAGGAGAGAGCCCAAGGACAGGAAAGCAGCCTATGTGCTTCCCCACAAGAACTTCTATTCCTCAATAACACTCCATTGCTGTCAGGACAAAGCCAAAAAAATCCATAAAGCTTTTGCAGTGAGGCCCCCGACCTGCCATGTGTCTCTTAAGGTTTACATCCTTTCTCACTCCTAATGCTCTCTACTCCAGTCCCAGTGACAGCTCTCAACCATTCCTGAGCTATTCCCTCGGACCAGGAACCCTTTCCCTTGTCTATGCCCAGCTAGCTCAACTCATCCTTCAAAACTCAATTTCAGTAGGACCTTGTGGAGCACACCTGTAATCCCAGTGCCTTAGGAGGCTGAGGCGGGAGGATCACAAGTTTGAGGCCAGAGGCAGCCCGCACAACTTAGTGAGAGCCTATCTCAAAGTCAAAAATAAAATAAGGGGCTGGGGGTGCAGCTCAGTGGTGGAGCACTTGCCTAGCAAGCATGAGGCCCTGGGTTCGGCCCCCAAGTACTGTAACAAAATAAGACAAGATAAAAAGCCTCAGTTTTAGTGCCATCAACTGTAGGAAACATTCCCTGACACATAGCTAAGGTTTGGGACATCTCAAAGCACATATGTATGTGTGGTCACTTAGTTGTTTATTCCTTTATTCAGTTAAAAGTAACTACCCAGGCTTGTAGGGATTCAAGGTGTCATAGAGCTGATCAACACGTAAATGGACATTGGCAGAAAAATGCAGGCATGTGGGGCATACTCTAAGGTGCCATGTCATCCAGCCAGGCCTGATGGGAGAAAGAGGGCTTTTAAGAGCTTTTGGATTGGAAGAAATAATTCCTACAGCATAAGTTCTCTTAACTCTTTCAACTACTTATCACCTACGTGGGCCAAAAGAAAGAATCGTTTTCTTTGAGAAATCTTTCAAATAACTGTATTATCTTGCTTTCCTACTTTTTAATGCCACCCACACCAGACAGAGATCTTCAGCAGCAGTTATAGCTGTTATGTATAACTTACACAGCTGCCTGAGTACTGAGCCAGGGGAGGGTAGTGAGGAGCTGATTCTAAGGCACCCATTTTGCCGGGATAGGTACCACTGATGAACTACTTACCAACTTGTGACTTTAGCCAAGCTCTCTGAGCTCTCTGAAATTCTCTGAGCCTCAGTTACTTCACCTGCAAACCTGGAACAATAGCACCCACATCCTGCTAGGTATTAGAATTAAATGAATCGATCTACACAAAGGGCATTGAAAGGAGGCTACAGACATAGTCAGTGCTCAATAAAGTAGACAGTCTTCGGTGGAATATGTAAGAAGACTAGGCTACTGTGCAGATACTTCCCACTCACCATTACCCAATGTCTTCCATGTCTCCCTGAGCCCAGGCTTGCATTTCTCACAGTTGAATGGAGACCAATTGAAATGTGAGTGGCTCAAGGCTAACAGCAATGACTCTTAGATCTCCTTCTTGAATACTTTTTCTAATTATCTGTTATCTAGGCTAAAAAGGAACAGCCTGCAGCAGTAGCCCTGTGGCATCCAATCCTGTCAGACCTCGGAAGCTAAGCAGGGCCAGGCCTGGTTAGTACCTGGATGGGAGACCGCCTGGGAACACCAGAAGCTGTAGGCTTGGGAGAAGGACCTGGCAACCCCCTCCCAAAAAATCAATCTGCCATTGAAAACCCTATGAACAGCAGAGAAGCACTGACAATAGTGTTTCCCCTGTTGTACAGAGGGTCGCTATGAGTCGGATACCAACTCGACGGCACCTAACAACAACAACAACAGGCTAAAAAAGTTGAAATCGTATTCCTTTCTACCCTCTTCCATATATGTTATTCAATAAGTCTTGAAAATTCTCATACCTATTATTATTGTTTTTTAATTTCCATAGCCAGAAGTGGAATTTTAGTTAATTACATATTAGATTTCTTTCATGACCTCTTAGTGTGCTCCCTTCTAATTCAGACTGGTCTTCCTAGAACACCCCTTGATTCGACACCTTCTTGCTTAAAAATTCTCAGGGGCATCTAATTGTCCTTGGCAATAATTCAGAACTCTACAGTCTGGCATCAATGTTCAACACAATGTGACTCCAAACCTACCCTTCCAGGTCAATATCTTATATCTTCTACACAAAGTTTCTCTGCAAACTTACCCACCAATCTGTAGCACTCCTAGGAAACGAGGCTGGAACTGGGGCCAAAGCCTAGGCCTGCAGACAGACTCTTCCTTCTCTAGTTCCAAACTTAAAGCTTAGCACCAGCCACTAATCTAAGGCAAGAAGATAGGGACCTGATACTCATGGCCAAAGAAAAAAGAATGCAAGCAAGATGGCCTTTCACAAGCCAAAGTGATCCCTGGCCTACTCACCAGCCACCTCTAGAGAAGAGCAAGGGAGTGCCACACCCAAGTTCTTCAACTCCTGAAGTTCCAGTGTTTCTGGCCACCAACCAAGCATGGACTTGTCACTGTCCTGGAATCTGACCAGTCCCATTTGTAACTCCTCCTGGAGCCATGGGAGCCATGTTGGGTTGTAGTGTCTCCTTTCATCTGAAGCCCAGACTTCACAGTGCTTCCTGCCTCTTTACCTTTGCTCATCCCATTAACCATGCCTTCACTATCCTCCTCACTTTGGCTGCTGCAATTCTACTCACCCTTCAAGATCCAGACACCATTCTGCTTCCTGATCAACTTACTGCAAACTCATATCATCTACATTCTAACAACATTGACTGTACTTCTAATTACCTACTTATCATCTCCTGCCTTGCATTGTTAGCTGTGTCTTCTTGGGTAAATATATTGACTCATAACTGAACTGACAAGTCTTTATGCTATAGACTATGTCCCCTTAATTAAGATTCTCTGCTCCAATTTTTCATTCTAATACCAACTAGGCTTGATAATTATGTGTGGATGTGTTAAATGTTTTATGCATTAGGATGGAGCCAAAAATTCCAGTGTGAAAGAGATCTAAAGATATGGGTCACATACAAGGATGTTTCTTGCTACCATTTCTATGATGGCAAAAAATTAAAAACAATCAAGTGTCTATTAATAAGGCATTGGATAAATAAAATCTCTTATACATATATGTTGAAGTCTTATGCTGACTAAAGATAATGAACTAGATCTATATGTACCAACATGAATAAATCTAAAATTATAATAATAAAAAGAACAAACCTTAAGATATAACTTACCATGTATGCAAATTTTTTAAACACAGATAAAATAATATATTCTGTTCACAGATTCATGAATTAAAAATGGCTGTAAAAATATGAATCAAATCCAAATCAAAAGTGGTCTCTGGAGAGAAAAGAGTGGTTAAAAAAAGAGTCTTCAATCTCTTTTTTGTAATTTTTATTTTAACAAAATGAAGTAAACATAACAACATGGGAATATGAGTTGATTATATTGTTCTTCATCTTTTGCTATATTTTTAAGACTTCTCAGAATGAAGGGAAACAAACAAGCAAAATAGATACCATTTGGCTCAGCCCTTTGTCCTTGACCTGGCATGCTATTATTCTTCTTATTGTGTGAACACAAAGGTCAAGGGAGAGGAGAGAGCCTGAAGCTCCTGAGCTGGGCCACAGCCTGGGAATTGTTGCTGATGACAGTTCACTAAAACCTTGAAATCAGCTGTTTTTCTCAGAGATTTTCTTTTTTTTTCCTTAGAAGCAAAGTGAGAGGGGGAAAATGAAAAGAAAAATAATCTTCCTTGTTGCCTAGTTACGGTTAAATGAGATTGATGCTGTTTGTAGCCAAAGTCTATATGTGTACTGTATTCTGCGTATAATAATAATAGCTAGTGATTTTCAAAGCATATTATGTGCCAGGTATTATATGCAGTACTTTATGTACAGCTTTATATCAGTGTGGATATCACTTTATATACAGCTTTATATCAGCTGCAGACATGATAAAACCGTTCAAATGGAGGAGTTCAACAATAAGGAAATGTGTCTGATCGCATAGTTAATTAGATCTCTGGAGTCCAGAGATTAGACAGCCTTCAAGACTGCCTCATGCAGAGGATCAACATCAGCTGAGTCCCAAGCTTCCTTCCCATCCTGCTCTTTGCAGGTGACACTAGAATATCATAGAGGAGGAACTGTGTGCTTCTACATTCATGGTCAACAAGAGACCCAAGTCAGCTCCCATGCCAAGTCACTGTGGAGGAGATGGGGTTACTACCAATGATTTAGGGCCTTGAATAGCTGGGGGTGAATGGATGCTGAGAAGAAGACACTGTGTCCCTTGCAAATATGTTCTTGTTGATCCTTTCAACTGTCCCGAGAAATAAATACTATTATGACCTACATTTCACAGGAGGAAAAACAAGATAATGAGAAGTTAAGTGGTCTTACCAAGGCCACATGCCTTGTAAGTGCTATGTTCTTCACAGCCACAATACACTGCCATCCCTGACGGGATGGTATGTGTCTAACTATAGTTCATTATACTCCTGGGTGGGGAACTGAGATGTCGGTCTGTGGTCTACCTAAACTCTGCAGCAATGGTCAGTTGTGGCCACATCCGAGCCTCCACAGTACCCTTCCTTCACTTTCCAAATCCCCTTTTACTTTCCACCTAGCTCGCATCATCTTTCCTACTTCTGGGCCTTCTTCTCTGTAACTGCTGTGAGTGATAAGTAGATTTGCCATCTTCCTGACTATCTGCTATCTTTGGAAAGCTGACACCTAAACAAGTTTTGCTAACCTTTTTAAAAAACAAACTATAGGAGTAAACGGAGACTAAAAACAAACAATAATAATAGCACACTTCAGGTTTTATTCTCTTTTTGGAGGGTATTGGGGGGCTGAACTCAGGCCTTGCACATACCTTGCAAGTGCTCTACATTTGAGCTGCACCCCCCAGCCCATTTTTTATTTTTTATTTTGAGTCAAGATCTTGCTAAGTTATGCAGCCTGCAGCCATGCCACTGTGGCTTTCAATCCTGTCAGATCTTGGAAGCTAAGTAGGGTTGGGGTTGGTTAGTCCTTGGATGGGAGACAGTCTGGGAACACCAGGTGCTATAGGCTTGGCAGAAAGACCTGGCCACCCACTCACAAAAAACAATCAGCCATTGAAAACCCTATGAATAGCAGAGAAGCACAGACAATAGTGTTTCACCTGTTGTACATAGGGTCATTATGATTTGGATACTGACTTGATGGCACCAAATAAGAAGTTATGCAGGCTGCCTGTGGCCTCAAACTCTCAATCCTCCTGCCTCTGCCTCCTTAGTAATGGTTATGGTTAAATGAGATTGATGCTGTTTGTAGCCAAAGTCTATATGTGTATTGTATTCTGCGTATAATAATACGCAGGTGTGAGCCACTGTACCTGGTCACATTTGGGAAATTTACAAAGGTACCAGAATCTGATAATTTTCTTAATCATGGAGTGGGATTTCTTACCCATAATAGACCTGAGGAACTGTACCAGTGGGATGGTTGGAAGCTTCCTGAAGCTCTCACTCTTAGGGATGCATCTTAGGACTCCTCCCAAGGTCATTTCCTCAAAAGGACATCCTCAAAGCACTCATCTATCTTCCTAGTCCCTGACTTCCTTAAAAACACTACTCCACTGTGAAGGTCCAGTTAGGATGGCCAGTCTCCAGTGACAGCTGCAGATTCACATTCTGAGATCCCAAGTCAGACACATGGAATCAAAGTGCATCAGCCAGCCAGAGTTCTTCATAGGCCACATGAATAAGTGGGGATTTGCATACAAATGTGCACAGAAATCATCTGCTAAACAGACCTTGTTAAAAATACAGATTCTGTAAGGAATCCCATTATTTTCTACAATTAATGTACATTAGCAATTTTTTAAAATGCAGATTTTGATCCAGCAGAATCTGTTGTTGTTGTTAGGTGCCGTCTAGCCAGTATCCAACTCATAGCGACCCTCATAGGGTGTTCAGTGGCTGACTGTTTCAGGATTGCCTTGGGAATGGATTGCCAGGTCCTTCTCCAGATCTGGGGAAGGGCTCTGGATTCTTCCCTTCTAACAAGCTATCAGGTGATACTAGAGTTGCTGGTTCACAGCCCCTACTGGGAATGGCAGGGATGTAGATGATGTGAACGTTGCTTGTCTGCCAGACATTCTACTGGGAATGCCATTATATTGGGGCGAGGTCATGAATTGGGGAGCCTGATTGGTATAAAGGACATCCATTCTGGTCATCACAGGCTGCCAGTGATAAGTAATTCTCCCACCTCCTCAAAGCCTCCAGAGACATGTCCCAAAGGGTGGCAGCTAGAGGAAGACAGATGTCCTCTAACAGCAGAGGACTTCCCCAGCCTGGATGTGGACAAGCAGAGTCATGAAGATGTAGGAGTGTAAGGAGGGGTGGGGGTGGACAAGGAGCTGTAGGGTTCTCCCAAACCTTGAGATTCTACAGTGCCAATTCAAGGACAGGCTACTTAGGAGAAGACAGTGATGAGCCAAAGCTTCTCACCTTCTCAATAATCTCCCATTGGGCCATATTTTTCCAAATGATTTATGATTCCAGTTTGGTTTGGTTTGCATTTGTATTACTCTCCCAAAACAAAGCCCTGCTTTCCTCTCTTCTCAGGGGTCACAATGGGTTAACATCATCAACACAGCAGCAGAAGAGACAGTGTGGTTTAAATGTGAGAAGAATAATATTGACAAGTTTGTACAAGAGACATAATTAACTCCATGCTCTGGTGATCCGGCAGCACATCTTTTTCTCCTTCCAACCTTCTGGCACTTCTACAAAGTCTTTAAAAAAAAAAATCCTGCTTCAGGCTTGAAAGGAAAAAAATGGTTTGGCTCTGAGAAAATACCCTAATTATATGCAATTTAAATTTGGTATCTTTTTTGTTTGTTTGTTCATTTTGGTGCTAGAGATGAACCCAGGGCTTCCTGCGTGCTAAGCACATACTCTACCCCTAAGCCACAATCCCAGTCTTGGTATTTTCTTTGAAAGAACCCAATACGATGCCATCAGGAGTAAAACTCTTCATAGCACTCTTCAGACTCCCTGTGCCACCATTGTCTCCTTGTGACAGTCCAGCTCTCTCAAATGCTTTTGGTCTGGGAAAAGGTCAACTATGAAAAGGCAGAGAGCTCAGAAATACAAACGAATGCTAAGCTTCAGCAACGGAGGCAGGAGGGGTGGCTCTGCAGGAACCAAGATGCAAACACTGAAGAGCGCAAGTCAAAGCAGGACATTTGCAGTCAGGAGCAAGCGCCGGGGCCTGTCTGTCTCTTTTAGATGCTCCACAGTCTTTTTAATATACCAGTGACAGAAGAGCTCAGTGAGGAGAGACATCTTTCATCTCTGATCCTCTCCCTGATGACTGAAATAGGGTGAGCACATTTGCATAACAGAAGAAAGGGCCAGATTGCTTCTCCAGAAGGACCCGCAGGACACCTGTCAGAAACGTTCTAAAGCAGGATAATCTCACAAAATGTGAAATGCTTCATGTCCTGGTCTGGAGATAGTTGATGGAAAGAAAGGCTATAATGAAAAGAAAGAAAATGTAGGCCATGTCCCATCTACAGACCCTCATCTTGTGAATGACATGGAGTTCAGCATCCTGAATCCTTCCCCTCTGCTCTTCATTTCCGCCCCCCCCCCCCCCCATTTAGAACCCCTTCACACTGCTGGCTCCTCTGACATAGTACAAAGGATGACTGGTTTACAGGAGCTCAGGAGGAGTTTCCTTGGTCCTCTCACCAACAGCCAGAACACCCCACCCCTGGCCCTTCCACCCTCCTGACCCTCACCCACTCAGCTCCAGTGGAAGCATCCTTCCCACCAATAGGACTCCGGGGGATGTGTTCCTGTCCAAAGTCACATTCAGACCACAGAAAAACATCATTATTTTCAGTAGACAGAGTTGAGTCAGTGCACTTAGAACAGAACTCCCATTCACACCCGCTGTGAATTAGAACCTCGTGGCTGCCTGTGTATTATATCGTTTCCTGAAACACGCAATCCAGGTCAACCAACCAATGTTGGGAATGTGGCTGCTCCTTAGGTCAGTTTCACCTCAGAAAGGAGAAGTGATTTCTCCTCCAAAGACTCCACAACGTAAGGCAAGCAGGGTGTGGGTGGAGCCACAGGGAAATGTTTGGGCACAGCGAAGGGAAATACACACCTTCACATCTTTTGTGTCACGTTGGCTCTGGTCCAAGACCTTAGTGGTTGAGCAGGACAATGGAGTTGAGGTTAGATTTCTCATGCCCACATGTTGAAAGGGGACAATTTTCTATCCCTCAAAGGTGTTTGTGGGTACAGAGACAAAGATTGGGAAGCATCTGGCAGGACTTGGGGAAGGGGCAACAGGGTAGAACGAGACAAGAACTGTGAAAGGGACACTCTGAGTGAATGGCAGACAGAACCTTCTCTCTGCACCCCCAGCAGCTCCAGGCAGCTGGGCAAGAAGGAGGAGTGGCCTGGAGTCTGAGCTGGTGAGGTGGGAGCTGCCCAGGGCTGTATGCAGTGACTCAGGATGGAATTTTCCTCCCAGGCAAGCAAAATAGGTTGAAGTTTTTGTTGTGGTGGTCATTCATATTGATCTGTTGTTAGTTCAATCTCTCTTTCTTTCTCAGCATGCGCGCGCGCACACATAAACATTCACACATACACACGTTTTTAACTTTATCTTGGCTTCACTAAAGGGCTTCAAGCCCTTTCCTCATTTCCCCTCTTAAAGCTAAAGTCAGACTTAGGAGCACAGAATCAGTAATTTCTGAATAAAGGGGTTGGTGAATTTTGCTCTCTAAGTCTTACAACATGGACATACCGAGGAGAGCAAATACACACTTGCATGCGTGCATACACACATGTACAAATGTGTGCACAATAATAAGGCTTAGCTCAGGTGGTAGGGTGCTGCCCTGCGCTCTTGGAAGCCCTACGTTCCATCCCCAGCACCACAAAAAATGGGAGAAGGACCTGGCATCCCACTCCTGAAATAATCCCCAAACGTTCCCAAAACGATCAGCCATTGAAAACCCTATGCATAGCAGAGAAGCACTGGCATAGTGCTGGGCATGGCACAATGTCAGGTAGTTTTCATTCTGTTGTATATAGGGTCACTATGAGTTGCACTCGACTAGAGGGCACCTAAAAACGACAACAACAACAACTCAGGACATATGTCTAAACCTGAAAGAACTAAAGCTGCTAAGCTTGAGATTCTTGATGGAAAGGGAACTGCTAACTATAACCCTGTTGTTTTTCTAGAGAAATTCTCTAACATCCAGGAATACAGAAATTACTGGGGGAGCCTAAAATCTGAAACCATTGTCCCCCTCCCCAGAGATTCTCACTCAACAAGTCTAACACCTTTTTTTTTTTACTTATCACCATATTCAGCTTTATCTTCTCCATAAAAGACATTTGCTTTTGGTTGAAGAGTGTATACACAAGGTTTCTGTAAATAACAAGATAACCAGGGAATAGAAGTCAGAAGTGCACAGCTCTGGCATGCAATCATTTTCAGCAGAGATGAGGAACCCAGCCTTTGTGGGTTACACATTCACATGAAGCCACTTTGTTGTTAGGTGTTATCAAGTCGAGTCTGACTCATAGTGACACTATGTACAACAGAATGAAACATTCCCTGATTCCATGCCAGGCCACTAGGTTGTATTAAATGGTTTTTCGAGTGGGAGGTGAGGGCAGGGGACCTAAGAAATGTACTGAGGAGCTTAGAGGTATGTTGTTTGGATGGAGGGGAATCAGAATCTGGCTTCCTGGAGTGTAGGCCTGTCCAGAGAGTTTAAAGGCCAGGGCCAGCCCCTAGTTGTTGAGGCTCTGATAGGTCAACCTCAGAGTTTTTGCCTATGAGCAAATGTCTCACTTATTCCAGAGAAAGAAGCATGTGAGGCTCTAAAGAAAAAATATTTTGGAAATATCTGGTCCTTTATCACTCCTAGGGAGGAGTTTCAAGGTAATGCCTTTATTCTAAAGAATGAAGATGCAGGTGTCTGTGGTATGATGACACATCTCCCTTTGGGTAAATTCCCAATATTGTTATAGCTGGGTCATACAGTAGATCAATTTTTAGTTTTTTAAGATACCTCCATATTGATTTCCACAGTTGTTGGACCAATTTACAGCTCCACCAACAATGTAAGAGTGTTTCCTCTTCTCCGCAACCTCACCAACATTTGTTGTTATTTGTTTTATTGATCTTGGCCATTCTTACTGGTATAAGGTGAAATCTCAGAGTTGTTTTAATTTGCATTTCCCTAATGGCTAGGAATACTGAGCACTTTTTCATGTGTGTCATGGCTTTATGGACCTCTTCATTTGAGAACTGTCTATTCAGTTCCTTTGCCCATTGGTGTATTGGGTTATTTGTTTTCTTGGGAATTTTTTTCTTGAGTTCTTTATAAATTCTGGTAATTAGACCTTTGTCTGATGTATAGGATGTGAAGATTTTTTCCCATTCAGTGGGGGGTTTCCTTGACTCTGTTAATTGTTTCTTTTGCTGTACAGAAGCTTTTTAATTTCATGTAATCCCATTTATCTATTCTTGTTGCAATTTCTTGAGCAATTGTAGTCCTATTAAGGAAATACTTTCCTATGCCTATATGATGGAATGTATTGCCTATCTTATCTTCTATAAGTTTTAAAGTTTCTGGTTTTATGTTGAGATCTTTTATCCATTTTAACTTTTGTCCATATTGAGAGATGTGGGTCGGTTTTCATTTTTCTGCATGTGGATGTCCATGTTTCCCAGCTCCATTTATTGAAAAGGTTATCCTTTTTCCAGTTTATTTGCTTTGTTCCTTTGTCGAAAATAAGGTGGCT